>JADBJO010009786.1:59141-79836 GCA_016801955.1 Conus betulinus
TGATGATGATGATGATGATGATGATGATGATGAAAGCGCAGCCAGCAGGTAATGGAACAGTGTGGGCTCCCAAGCAAATACGAGGTCTGGCGCTATAAGTCATGCTAATCCCGAAGCTTCTCTGGTCTCTAGTGGTAAAGGGTACCTGCACAACCACAGAGAAGAAGAAGAAAGAAGAAGAAGAAGAAGAAGAGAAGAAGAAAGAAGAAGAAGAAGAAGAGAGTGAGAGAGAAACAAAGGAACGAAGTTTGCTTGATAAGGGAAAAGAATAACTGCACCAGCCGCCGTGGCGAAGTGGTTAGCGTTGCGGACTCCCGGCTGGGAGGTCACGGGTTTGATTCCCATCAGAGTCATGTGAGATTTTTCTGCCCCGACTGGCTGCTACCCAGAGTTGAGTTTGCTACGGGCTCAGTTGGGAAGACTGGAACCACACAGTCGAGTTTCATCCACTTCATGGATGCGTCTCTGAGAGTGTTGCTCAAACTTCCTGACCAATACTGCAGGTGTCTGTATCTCTCGGGCCTGGTTGACGCCGGGATATATTTTGAAAGGAAGTGTAGAGAGTACAGCCTTGTCATGCAGTCTCAGACCGAAATGGAAATCCGTAGCATAATCTTTATCATCCCTCATTCTCATCGAACATTATAAAGAAAAGTCTCAGATTCTGAGGCCCTTCTTGCCCTGCTCTCACGGTGACCTCTGTTTCGATGACCTCTCCACGTCTGTGACCTTGGTTTGGTTCCGTCGGGGTCACCGGTATCGGCAAGTCCATGGGGGCTGTCGTTGACGGACGTAGTGGCGCCCTCCGGAGGGAGAGCTCACTGATGCCGGCTCCGCGATTAAGCAATTATTGTCGTCAGTAGAGGGCTTATTAGGTGGTGTCCTGCGTATGTTGGATCAGAACAGGTGCCACTGAACATCATCAAAGTGACTCGGCAGCAGTGCAGTGTCATCTCCAGTGTGTTTTTTCTTGAAAACTTGACATTGATGCTCCCTACGGATTGCCGGTGCCGGGGCTGCTGCTGCGGGACCTACCGGGCTGTGGTTGTGGGACGGGGTGTCGGAATGATGAACGGCGTGGGTGCAATGCCATAAATGTGGCAAGTTGTTTGGAAGTTGGGACAGCAAAAAAAAAACTGCACAATAAGCTTGTTTACATCATGCTGTCAGGAAAAAAATGATGAAAATGAAGACAAACTAATCAGCTTTCCCACCACCACCCACCTCAAATAGATGATTTGCATGGAGAGCTCAATCTTAATCAACAATACACTTTGTGATATATCCATGTACACATAATAATATATAATGCGTTAGTGCTTCTTTAGATGTATTGCATATACACACAATAATGTCATCATCATCATCATCGCCTGTTACCCCCTCCTGGGGTACAGGCCGCCAACCAAGGATTTCCAGGAATCTCTGTCCTGGGCTATTTTCTCCAGCTAGTTCCAAATCATTCCCATGTTCCCGATGTCTGCTTCCAGGTCCCTGCGCCAAGTGTTCCTTGGCCAACCTCATTTTCGTTTTCCTTGGGGGTTCCATGTTAGGGCTTGCCTGGTCATGTTGCTTGCAGGTTTTCGCAGCGTATGTGCAATCCAGCCCCAACGTCGTTTCTTGATTTCCTGTTCTGCGGGATCGTTGATGGCGTCTGGCCACCTGCACTTTCTTGGTGTTGGCGTCTGTAGCTCTCCAGGCCTCTGCTCCGTACAATAGAACTGCCTTGACATTGGTGTTGAAGAGCCTGACTTTGGTGTTGATTGACATTTTCTTGGAGCTCCAGATGTTCCGTAGCTGTACGAACGCTGCCCTGGCCTTTCCGATCCTTGCTCTGACGTCGGCGTCTGTGCTCCCCTGCTTGTCGATGACACTGCCAAGGTTGGTAAAGAGTCTACCTCCTCTAGCATCTCGCTGTCCAGCATGATCGAGTTGGTGCTGACAGTGTTGGCCTTGGGAATCTTGCTGCTCTTGCCTGGATATTGATCCCTACTTGTGTGATGATGTGGCTGCTACATTGCTTGCCTTCTCTTGCATCTGTTGTTGAGTGCGAGAGTAGTGCCAGGGTCGTCGGTGAAGTCCAATTCGTCGAGCTGCATCCAGGATGTCCACTGGATCCCATGTCTTCTCTGATCTGTTGAGGTGTTCATGATCCAGTCGATTGCCCGTAGAAAAAGAAATGGTGAAAGCAGGCAACCTTGTCTGACGCCAGTCCTTGCTTCGAATGCCTTCGTGGACTGCCCTCCATGGATGACTCTGCAGGTCAGACCCTCGTATGAGTTTCTGATGATGGTGGTGATCTTGACCGGCACACATCGTAATGTCGGAGAGAAACTTCCACAGGGTGTCTCGGTCTACGCTGTCAAAGGCTTTTCGTAGTCAATAAAGTTGACATACAGGAATGAGTTCCACTCGTTCGGTTGCTCAACAATCATGGTCTGTGCAGGATCGATCCTTGCGAAAGCCTGGCTGCCGGTCGCGGAGTTGAGCATCAACAGGATCCTTTCACCTGTTCAAAATGACTCTGTTGAAAACCTTTCCTGGCACTGACAGCAGTGTGATTCTTCAGTAGTTCGCGCACTTGCTAAGGTCGCCTTTCTTGGGAACCTTGTTAAGGTATCACTCTTTTCCAGTCTGCTGGCACTTGCTCCTCTTCCCAGATCTTCTTGAAGAGAGGCCAAAGGATCTCTACTGTGGTCTCTAAGTCTTCAGCGCCTCTGCGGGGATGTGTTGTCAGGTCCTGCCGCCTTTCCGTTCTTCAACTGTTTGATGGCCTACCCAATTTCTTCTTTGGTTGGTGCCCCGCAGTCTCTGGGCAGGTCTGAGTCGGCCTCTTCGATGTCTGGAGGGTTCTCTGGCGATGGTCTGTTCAAGAGCTCATTGAAGTGCTCAACTCATCTGTTCTTCTGCTGCTCTTCTCCTATGAGTTGCCTTCCCTCTCTGTCTTTTATTGGTCGTTCTGGCCTCCTGTACTTTCCTGCCAGCTTCTTGGTGGTGTCGTACAGTCCTTTCATGTTTCCCTGTTTTGCTGCTTGTTCGACTTCTGTTGCTGTGTCATCTACATATTTCCTCTTGTCTGTTCTGATACTCTTCTTTGCTTGTTTGTTTGCTTCAGTGAGTTCTGCTCGTGCTTTGGCCTTCTCTGCTCTTGTTCGGCTGTTGTTGATTGCCGCTTTCTTCTCTTTCTTCTGTTGGATCTTGCATAGGCTGTCTGCCGAGATCCATTCTTTGTGTTGGTGCTTATTGTGGCCAGGCACTTCCTGGCATGTTGATGTTACCGTCTCCTTCATCTCCTTCCACCTGTCCTCTAGTGTACCGTCTTCCTCTTCCAGTAGTTCTTGCAGTATTTGAAACTTGTTGCCAAGAGTTGTTCTATATTCTTGATTCATGTTAGTATATCCCAGGAGAGCTGTGTTGTACTTGTGTAGTACTGCATGTGCCGTCATCCAATTCTTCTTTAACTTCAACTTGAACCTGATCACAACGAGGCAGTGGTCTGAAGCCACGTCTGCCCCTCTCTTTGCCCTCACATCCTGCATGGATCTTCTGAATTTCTTATTGATGCAGATGTGGTCAGTCTGGTTTTCTGTTGTGTGATCTTGGTGAAACCCAGGTGGCCTTGTGGATGTTCTTGTGGGGAAAAACGCTGCCACCAATGACAAAGTTGTTGAGTGCACATAGGTCTGCCAGTCATTCACCGTTCTCGTTCATGTCCCCCGGTCCATGGCTTCCCATGACGGTCTCGTACCCAGTGTTGTCCTTTCGGATCATGGCGTTAAAGTCCCCCATCAGGATGGTGATATCTCTCTATGGGTACTTTTCTATGCTGGGACTGCAGTGTATTGTAGAACTGGTCCTTGTCCGTTTCCTCACTGCCATTTGTAGGAGCATAGCATTGTATTACATTCATGTTGATCTTCTTCTTGGTTCTGAAGGATGCCGTGATGAATCTTGGGCCATGAGATTCCCACCGAATAAGCGCTCTCTGAGCTGTTTAGACAACATCAGTGCGACTCCTTGAGTATGGGGGGCATTGTCCTCTTCATGTCCTGAGTACAGCAGCCTCTCTCTCGAGGTCGTTTCTGTCCGGATTGTGTCCAGCGGGTTTCACTGACTCCAAGCGGGGTTAGGATGTAGTTCTTCATCTCCGACGCTACTTGGAATGCCTTTCCTGTCTCACACATGGTCCTGGCGTTCCATGTTCCGATGTTAGCTGCCCTGGTTGAAAGAAAGGCGGTCGGCCTTGCGGCGGTCCCGAGATTTCAGGCTTTCACGACATGGCGTCATACATCTTCTTGTCAAAGACCCATGCATTCCCAGGGCTGAGGTGTCGATTTGATCTCTGGTTGGCGTTTTTGTAGCTGAGTTTGTTTTTACGGGGTTGGGTAGCTGGCCCCACGCCCAACCCTCCCGGGCTTGGGACCGGCATGATTCCCAAAAGGGTCTCATTGTGGAGTTCAACAATAATGTACAGTGGCATAAATGAATAAAGAGCTAACGATATTTTCAGAGAAAACTAGCATGAAAGCAAGCCAGTGTGACACCGTAATCCAATCCAAACGGAACACCACACATTCGCAAGCGCGCGCACACATGCATCCCTCCCCCCCCCCACACACACACACACACACAGACACTCAGTTACACCCCCCCCCCCCCTCCCCCGAGCCACAACTTTACTACTCTCACCTCACCACATGCACACACCCACACACAGACATAGCAACAAGTAGATACAGAGGCGGTACCAGGTGTGCCTGTTCACCCACAGCTGAGAGAGAGAGAGAGAGAGAGAGAGAGATGACCCAGAGAGAGAGAGAGAGAGAGAGAGAGAGAGAGAGAGAGAGAGAGAGAGAGAGAGAGAGAGAGAGTGTGTGTGTGTGTGTGTGTGTGTGTGTGTGTGTGTGTGTGTGTGTGTGTGTGTGTGTGTTTCAGTTTCATCAAGGAGACGTCACTGCGTGCGAACTAGTCTATATATACGCTACACCACATCCACTAAGGTTAAGATCACAGTGCGCATGATTTTAAGAGCTGATGGATGAATGAATTAATAACTAGGATGAGAGAATTTAAGAAGAGGGTCTGGTGGCTACGGACTTAGCAGATGTCCCACCTACGCATTAGCCCAGCGCGCTGGTCAGACCTTGAATGTCTACCTAACAGTGGTTGTGCCTTTCTTTTATTATTGTATGTGTGTATAGTGAATGTACATATGTGTGTGTATGGATGTGTAGGCAAGGGCCCATGTGTGTGCACGAGCGCATGTGTGTGTGTGTGTGTGTGTGTGTGTGTTGTGTGTGTGTGTGTGTGTGTGTGTGTGTGTGTGTGTGTGTGTGTGTGTGCATGATGTGCCTGTATACGTATGCATGAGTGTGTGTATGTGTATGCGCATACATGTGTGCGCGCTTGTGTGCGTATCTGTGGGCGCACGTGTGTGTGTGTGTGAGGGGGGGGGGGGGGGGGGTGCGTGTGTGTGCGCGCGCACGCATACGTATTTGAGTGTGTTTGTGCGCGCGCGCGCGTATCCCTCTATGTGCGTGCGCGCGTGTGCGCGTGTGCAGAAGTACATGCGCATTTTTTTGTGGGTTTGCGCGAGCATACATACATATCTGCTTATGTATGTATACATGTATGTGTGTGTGTGTCTTTGTATGTCTGTGTGTACGCATGTGCGTGTGTGTATGCACGTGTGCGTTCATGTGTATGCATGTATGTGCGCACGCGTGTGGGTGTGGATGTGCACTTGCACACATGTGCATGTGTGTGTGCGTAGGTGCGAGTCTCTGCAGCTCTATTGCAGCGTGACTATAGCGGCAGTTGTAGTAGTGTTTTGTCAACGATCCAGGATCTACAGCTCTGTTGCAGTGTAACTATAGCAGCAGTAGAAGTGCTTTGTCAACGATCCAGGATCTACAACTCTGTTGGAACATGACTATAGCAGCAATAGTAGTTTTGTCGACGATCCAGGAGCTACAGTTCTGTGGGAACACGACTATAGCAGCAGTAGTAGTTTTGTCAATGATCCAGGAGCTACAGCTCTGTTGGAGTATGGAATATGTTTTTATTTATCAATTTATCTTATTTCATTTTATTTCTTTTACTTCAATTGATGTAATTGATTTATTTATTTCATTTATTTCATTTTATTTTTGTTTATTTTCTCTACACACACGCACACACACACACACACGCGCGCGCGCGCGCGCACACACACACACACACACACACACACACACACACACACACAACATCACCTCAAAACCCCCGATTCCCACTTCATAGAGAAGTTACAGCCACCCTCCTTCACCTTTCGCTTTCCACCACACCCTCCCCATGTCCCATACCAATCCACTGCCCACACATGGATCTATCCCCTCCTTCCCCCCCCCCCACAATAATCTCCCTTCCCCTCCCCCCTTACCCCATCATAAGGGTAGGCCAAGTACGTGACCTTCCCATCTCCAACCCCCCCTCCCCCTCAAACACCCCCACTCTTTCCCTTCACCCCCATATAACCAGCGTCCTCATACAACTACATACACCTGTCCACCATAGCAAGAGCAACCCACCATATATTCCACAAAATCACACCCACACTCACACCAAAGTAACTTGCAGCCGCCCCCCCCCCCCCCCCTTTTTTTTTTTTTTACCCCACCGACCACTTCCTTCCCCTAGTCTGTTCACATTATGTTTCCCCACCCCACTCCCCTGTGTACAAGTATACTAAGGTGCTTGTGTCTCCCCTCTCCCCTCTACATATAGGTATGTTTAGATGTGTGTACATATGTTTGTCGGGTGTGTGTGTGTGTGTGTGTGTGTGTGTGTGTGTGTGTGTGTGTGTGTGTGTGTGTGTGTGTGTGTGTGTGTTTTAATACATATATTCCAATATATGACCACTATCATTATGACCACCACTAGTAAGATGTCCTGTGTATGCCACCTCTCTTTTTGGCATATGTGTATGTATGCATATGTGTATGTACGTGGATGTGCTTGTGTACGTATGTATCTGTGTGTGTGTGTGTGTGTGTGTGTGTGTGTGTGTGTGTGTGTGTGTGTGTGTGTGTGTGTGTGTGTGTGTGTGACGGTGATGATTTCATCTAGGACAACCATCACCATCCATCAGTCATTGATCATTGCTCCCCCCCCCCCCCCCCAAATTTTTTTTTACTCAACTGGCATTATCATGCCAATGCTATCATGCCATGTCACTTATGGCAATGATCAACATCCTACTGCACTGTTTGTCCCACTTAAGACAGTGACAATCATCCATTAATGATCAAAGTTTTCCCCAACCCGCAACCGGCATTATTACATCAATGCCACCACATTACTTCACTTATGATCCAATGGTCAGCACCCAATAGTACAGTAGATCTCACTCATCACAGTGATCAACATCCATCAGTCATTGATCATTTCCTTTACTCTTCCAACTTGCATTATCATGCTAGGGCCAATACACTTTTTCTACTCCTTTAAAAAAAAAATGACCATCATCCTACACTACTGTGTACCATACCTACACCATGACCATGATCATCATCCGTCAATCTTTGAACACCTCCTTTATTCCCCCACCGGCATTTTACACCAATGCCACAACAGATCCGACTTATATAACAATGATCATCATCCTACAGTACTGTTTATCTCAAATGATTTATGATCATCACCCATCAGTCATCTACCCCTCCCCCACCCCCCCCCAACCCCCACCCCTCTACCCTCTTTCTCAACCGGCACTATTATACCAATGCCACATTATTATTCTACTTACCACAATGACCATCATCCTACAGTACTGTTGATCTCACCCATGACAAAAAGCATCATCCACAGGTCATTGATATTTTCTTTTATCCCCCAACTGGCACCATTGTACCATCACTACGACGTTATTCCACTTATATAACAATGATCATCATCCTATGATACTACTGATCTAAAATGATTATCATTTATCAGTCACTGAAAACACTGCCATCCAGTGAACACCTGCATACTGCACTATGTATGGAAATGAAGAAGCTGACCAACTGACAAAGGAAAGAGGACAGCAGCCTCAACTATAAAAGGAAGCCTCCTTTAAATAAATCAAAACTACTTCCATACTGTGACATCACAGGTCCACAATATTCTACACCGGCCAGTCTTCGATTTATCCATGCAGTACAGCCCCAATGACAGCGGAACATTCCCAGCAACACTCAAAGTAGAAACCTAGCCTGCCAACACACCGATGAGTGTAAAACTTTATTGACCACTAGAGGGCCTTCACCATAAAGCAGCCTTTTGCCAGTACCTCCAGGATTTCTGCCTAAGTGAACGGAGAAGAAGACCATCCTTTAGTACTGTTGATCTCATATGATCATCACCCATCAGTTACTGATTAATGATTTTTTACATGTGTGTGTGTGTGTGTGTGTGTGTGTGTGTGTGTGTGTGTGTGTGTGTGTGTGTTTGAAAACTTTTCCACAGTTAGTCTCATTATGATCATAACTCACCAAGAATACCGTGTATATGTGGTTCCTTTGTGTGTGTGCGCGTGCGTGCGTGCGTGCGTGCGTGCGTGCGTGTGTGTGTGTGTGTGTGTGTGTGTGTGTGTGTGTGTGTGTGTGTGTGTGTGTGTGTGTGTGTGTGTGTGTGTGTAACACTTGGTACCCCGTTTCTCATTGATCATTCCTATCTTTTCTCAACCAATATGAGTATATTAATGCCGACACACTACTTCACCTGTTACAATGAACATCATCACAGAGCATTGTTTACTTTTTTCAACAACACTATTTGTATGAATTCCCAACCCCCCACACCCATACCCCCCCCCCACACCACAGTGGATGGAGAGATATAAGCTCTCCCTCTCCCACCCCCCCCTCCCCCACATTACCCTCCTCCCCACCCACCCACCCCCCCCCCCCCTTCTTTTCCTCCCCCCCCCCCAATTATACCTTATTACCCATTAATCATTTCCATCCCCTTCTCACCCTTATTAACAATACCCACACCCCATATACAACTACTCACGCGTAACTAACTACTATCACCTCCATCACCACCCAGCAAAATGATTTATTTATTTCCTTCATCTAATTATTTTAATTACATTCATTTTTTTATCTATTTGTTAATCATAATTACTACTACTGTCATTATTGTCATTACTATCCTTTCTATTCTTTATTGTCTTATTAATTATATATATATATATATATATATATATATATAAAAAAAAAAAAAACTCCCCTCCCACTGAGCACTATGATCAATCCACCTTAACCACTACCGTCACAAAAATATATCATACCACTCCATTAAACCAGCTACATAACCTACGAACCCCATCGCTTCTCTTCTCTTCCCCCCCCCCCCCCCCCCCCCCCCCCCAAAACCCCCCCCCCCACCCCCCCCCCCCCCCCTCGATTTTCTCTCCCATAGTCCCCATTGTCGTTTCCGTCTGGCGGCCATTTTATTTGAACACACATGGCAAGATAAGTAACTCTTCGTTCTCTGTTTGTACTGTCCTAAATGCTAAATGTTATCTGTTTTTTTTTTTTTTTTTGCCTGAAGAAGACCCAAGAGGTCAAAATGCACTGTGTCTTGTCCTGTGCTTTGTTTGTCAATGTCCTTGGCGGTAACTAACCCCCTCTCTTTCTAACTTTATGACTATAGCAGTTGTAGTAGTGTTTTGTCAACGATTCAGGAGCTACAGCTCTGTTGGAACATGACTAGAGCAGTTGTAGTACTGTTTTGTTAGTGACCCAGGACCTTCAGCTCTGTCGCGGTGTGACTGTAGCAGCGTTAGAGTTTTTCAACGATCAGGAGCTACAGCTCTGTCACAGTGTGACTAGAGCAGCAGTAGTAGTAGTAGTAGTGTTTTTTTGCCAACATCACCATAGCAGTAGTAGCAGAGTCTTTGTCAACATGGCTATAGCAGCTGCAGTAGAGCTTTCTCAGCGATCCAAGATCTACAGGTCAGTCGCAGCGTGACTACAGCAGCAGTAGTAGTGTTTTTGTCAACGATCCAGGATCTTTAAGCTCTGTTGCAGCGTGACTATAGCAGCAGTTGTAGTAGTGTTTCGTCAACGACCCAGGAGATACAGTTCTGTGAGTATAGCAGTTGTAGTAATTTTTTGTCAAAGATCCTGTTCGTCTGTCTGTCCGGCTGACTCATTGTATCTCTTCCTGTCGTATTCTCTCTCTGTTTGTCTGTAGTGCACTGTCTGTCTATCTGCCCGCTCTCTCCCCCCCCCCCCCCCCCCTCCCTTCTCTTCCCCCCATTCTTTCCCTCTCTCTCTCTCTGACACGTCAGTAAATACTCGTTCGCGCGCGAGCCTCTCTCTCTCTCTGTCTCTCTGTCTCTGTCTCTGTCTCTCTGTCTCTCTCTCTCTCTCTCTCTCTCTCTCTCTCTCTCTCTCTCTCTCTCTCTCTCTCTCTCCGTATCTCTTTCACACGGGCGCGCTCGGGCGCACGCTCACACATACGGACACACATTTGTGTATCCTTTTCTTCCCATTTTATGAGTACTGCCGACAATGCTTTTTTGTTCAATGATTCCTTTCGGTGTGAGTAGTAAATGTAACAGAGCGAAAGTGACAGCACACTAAACATTAGAACACAAATAAAGCCAGACGCCTTATATCAAAAGTAAAAACAAGCTCAAAATAGCAAGCGAATGTCAATGGGTAATAAAACACATAGACGATGCATGGTGTGCGAAGCTTTGAAGAAAAAAGTGACAAAGTGGGAGAAAGGATGATGGAGGCCCCTCTGAAAAAAATGGCCGTCTTTACAAAAAAAAAAAAAAAAAAAAAAAAAAAAAAAAAAAAAAAAAAAAACGAAAAAAAGAAAAAAATCTGCCAAAGACAAAAAAATAATGTAAAGATGGGGGTGGTGGAGGGTTAAAAAAAAAAAAAGACACACACACATACACACATATATGTACACATACATTCGCAGACACGTGCGTATGCTCCCACAAGCCCACAAATCACACACACATATGCACATGCACTTCTGCACACACACACACACACACACACACACACACACACACACACACACACACACACACACACATGCATGCATGCATGCACGTGCACACATACACACACAAGCGCGCGCACACGCATGCACACACTCACACACATACGCTCACACTCATTCATACATATACATGCACATCATAATTTATACACTCATGTGCTCGCACATACACATGGCCCTGTGCCCACACATCCATGTACACATATGTGGACACTCACTACACACACGTGCAATGGTAAAAATGGCATAACCAATGTTAGGTAGATATTCAAGGTCTCTTTAAATTCTCTCATCTTAGTTATTAGTTCATTTATCCATTAGCTTTAAATCATGTGAAATGTGGTCTCAAAACTTAGTGGATGTGGTGTAGCGTGTATGGATTAGTCCGCATGCAGTGACGCCTCCTTGAAAATGAAAATGAAACTGAAACCTGCTGCGTGTCGTGACTGTACTGGTTGACACATCAACGACAGTGATTTCTTTTGCTCTTTGATTTCTGTTTTCCCCCCCACAGCATTGCCTTGATGTGAAGCTGTTTGCCGATCGCCATCTGTGTTCGCAGTTTAACAAAGCTTTTACAACGTCAGCCAATCTGTGGATGCCCGCCGTGAGACGTTGTGTGGGTGTACAGACACAATGGCGGATATCTGATGCACCGGCCACACGCCACCAGCTGGAGTTCGCACTAAAACTTCTTACGATTATTTCCCTTGTTTGGGGGGGGGGGGGGTCTTCACCGGGGGGGTCTTCACCGAAAATCAAAAACATTCTTCAAATACACGACCTTCCCCTAGCTGACACGCATTTTCGGCTTTTGCACTCACCCGTGACCCTATCTTCGCGCCAGTCCCAAGAGCCCCAAATAATCCCTTTCCTTTGATTTCCTTTCATCTGTCTGCTTGGAACCACCTGGCTTGTACTTTGATGGCCATGTGAAAAGAAAATGAGGGGACCAATCAAGTGTCTTGTCAAGGACATTGACATGACCAGCCGAGAGAGTGACGAGAGTGGTTAGCGTCGCAGACTACCAGCTAGGGGTCGTGCGTTCAATTCCCATCAGAGAGTCATGTGGGATTTTTTCTTCCCCGACCGGCTCCTACCCAGAGTTGAGTTGAGATACAGGCGCCAGTTGGGGAAGACTTTGACCACACAGTCGAAGTTTCATCCACTTAATGGATGCGTTTCTGAGAGTGTTGCTCAAATGTCCTGGACTGCAGGTGTCTGCATCTCTTGGGCAACAACTGACGCCGGGATATATTATGAAAGGGAAAAAGTGTAGAAGATGTTTCCTGTTTGTACAGGTCTCAGAAGGGAATGGAAATCCGTGAGTCATCATCTTGGCGAATCCTCATTCTCATCGTTCAGCATTTAAAAAAAAAAAAGTCTCAGATTATGTGGCCCTTCATGCCCTGCTCTTATGGTGACCTCAGTTTCGATGTCATCTCCACGTCTGTAGCCTTGGTTTGATCCGTCGGGGTCACCGGTTGCCCGGCGAGTCCAGGAGAGATCACTTGCACAGCATCTCTGCGAACTAAAGAATTATTGTCGTCAGTAGGGGGAGAACTTGAATGTGGTAAGTCCTGTGTATGTTGGATCAGAACAGGCGCCGACTGAACACCACCGAAGTGATTCGGAAGCAGTGCAGTGTCTCTTCTGGGGGTGAAGAACCTTGGCGACATTGTATTGACTGCTCCCTGTGGATTGTCCGTGCAGGGGCTGGAGGATGTGGCCGTGTATGAAGATTATGTGGAAAGGTGTTGGAATGAGCGGCTGTGGGTGCACTGCCACTGAGGTGGCCAGGAGATGGGAACAGAAAAAAAACAACTACTTCAATTTTTCATGCATTTTTTTTTTATCAGGAGGAATGCACATGGTGGTAAATGAACGGACAACGCAAAACGTTATTGTAAAATATTCAACTATCCTTGAGTCTTCTAGGGTTTGAACTGTAGTGAAAAGGGCTCCCGTGAGCTTGGAAGACCCTTATAATCACGCTGTCATGGATTTGAAGACTAGCTACTCTCTCTAATGACAAGATATATTTTTGCCATAAAGAAGTTTGTGGGAAACACAAACCGTCGAGTTCGTGAAAGGGTAGACATGAGACTGTATTTGTAAGCCAGTGAAGAGATGTGAAGATAAAACCCGCACATTTGTCAAAGGGTGAAGAGAGCGGCTTGGTGTTGATCAAGTGTAGTGGAAAAAGAAATTATAACTATGTTTTCTATTGTTTTTTCAAAGCATGTCAAAGACGCTAGCTTAACTGCTAGACTTCTATAAGCATTGTGGAGCGCCCTAGTGTGTTAATAATTTCCTCTGGCAGTGGATTTCAACAATAAAGTATGTGAAGAAATGGTGACTGGGAATAATAAATGCTTCTCAAATTAGCATGAATCATTTTTTTAGTTATATGGTGAAAGAAAAAAAATTCAGTGGGGAGGAAACTGAAAAAATAGAAATCCTGGTCATATACCGGTATATTCGATATATATATATCCTATATATATATATATAAAGTATATATATGTATGTATCATTATACACTTCATTTATATTATATATATGTTAGTTAGGCAGAATTATCTGATGCTGTGTGTGGTGTGTGTGTGATGTGTGTGTGTCCCCCATTTTTGCATTATCAAGTTGTCTGGTTAAAAAATTACCCCCAAACAGATCAAGAGTATAATAAAACTATGTGTATATTGTTTTATATACCATAGCGGAGATGTTATAAATCTATGGCTTGATATTTGTGTGAGAGAATGGGAGTCAGGTTGTGCTGCGTGCAGATGAACACGACGCCTCTGTGTATGCATGTGAGTACGGTCGTGTGACATTCAAACAGAACAAAAATTGTGGGAAAGCAATCACAACAGCGCTAGTCTATATATACTCGACTCCTTAAGCAAGGCCTTGGTGCATCAATTTTTGGTGTGTGCAGCCACAGTAGATACGGGGGAAGCTGGTCCCACACGGTGGCGCTGGTGTCTAGGTAGATGGCGCTGCTGCGGCGTGTGCCACGTCAGACCAAGCAGATCTATCTTCAAGCTGTTGCCACTGTAGTCTGCTCTGTGATTTCAACAGCCGAACTGCTCTCTTCGTCGCCTCATCGCCTCATTCGTGTAGCCTCTCCCCTGCTGGACATTAAGGTTGGTGGCAACATATTTTCTTGAATTCTTTCCGGCGTGTTTACCGAATATCAGCTTCTCTGGGCGTATTAATGAAACCTTTATCATTTGAAAAAATAAAATTTTTCAGTTATCAGAGAACAGTTGACGTATTTCTGGTGACATTTCAGAAATGGAAAAGTGAGCCTGGCACACATCAGTCCCTTGTCAGTGATTTTCACGGAGACATAGCGCAGTGGTGGAGACAGAAAAGCGAACCACTTCATGCCCTTGCCTTTCAACCCGGCATTAAGTCATTGAATGTGGAGTATGAAACTTCAGTGCAAGGGACCGTGCACCCCATATGGTCACTTAGCACACACACGCGCGTGCACTGTAACAAAAATGTAGATTTGTAATTCTCTGTGCTTTAAAAAAAAAAAAAGCTACTCCACGTTTGGTGAAAAGTACACCAATACCAATTTTAGGGTTAAAAATGGTGTTGTTTGTGAAAAACTTTTTGTCGCTTCCGTCCACAAGCATAGCCCAAGTTTGACCCCGCCACAGCCCCGCCTCGACAATCCACGGGGAGCAAGTCAACAGTGTTAAGTCGTCAAGAGGCACCCCACCAGAGGAAACACTGCACTGCTGCCGAGTCACTTCGGTGGTGATCAGTGGCGCCTGTTTCGATCTAAACAATACGCAGGACACCACCTACTAAACCCCCTACTGACGACAATGATTGCTTAGTCACAGAGCCGGCGTGAGTGAGCTCTCCCTCCGGAGGGGCGTCACCACGTCCGTCCAACGACAAGCCCCAAGGACGCGTCGATCTCGGTGATCCCGAAACGGAACCAAACCAAGACCACAGATGTGGAGAAGACATTCGAAATTGAGGTCACAATGAGAGCGGGCATGAAGGGCCACAGAAATTTAGGACCATATTTTTTATGCCCTGATCGATGAGGACCATGAGGATGTTTAAGATGCATGCTACAAACGATTTCCTTTTTGGTTCTGAGACGACAATGACAGGGCATGTACTCTACGCTTCCTTTCATAAATATCCCGGCACGTCAACCAGGCCGAGAGAGATATAGGCACCTGCAGTGGTGGTCAGGACATTTTGAGCAACACTCTCATAAACTCAGCCTTTAAGTGGATTGTGAAACCGCCTACGACAAGTCATCCCTACCAAGTGATGTACAGCCGGTCTTCTGGGCCGCGTAGGGTAGAAGTCATTCAGTCTGCGTTTTCGTGTCTAGATTTTCAGGATACACCTTCGCTATTTACTTGCATGCTTGCTTCCGTAGAGAAGAGTGCTCATCACGCAGGCTTGGTACACTTTCATCTTAGGGTGCTGAACATTAGCATGGTGTTGTCCCCAGATTCTCTTCGCTAGACGGGGCATCGCTGTTGCGGTCGTTCACGATCTGCACGTTAATCTCGGCGTCCATAGAGAGGTGCTGGAGATGAGGGAGACCAAGTAAGCGAAGATCTCGTCGGACCACTGGAAGGGTGTGTCCGGTTGTGATTGCGTGCGGCGGAGATGTGCGGAGTGTTGCTGACCCGTCGTGGCCTCCATGATTGCTCTTCTTACAGGCTGATTGTGACTGAAGCCGAACTGGTAGAGCAGTGCAGGAATCAGCGACGCAGGTTGATGGCCTTTGTAGCGCCCCTCCACGGTATGTCCCCCCCCCCCCCCCCCCCCCTTTGGTCTTTTTTTCCCTTGTCTCCTTCCCGTGCGGACCGTCACCGTTTCGCGGTGCGCGCCGTGCCTCCCCCTCCCCCCGCTCTTTCTCTGGCGCCTGCTCGCCGCGTCTCTTCTTTGCGATTGCCCCCCTCTGTCGGGGTGCAGAGGTGGGAGGGGGCCAGGCGTCAGCTTGGGGCACAAAGAAGACGTAGGCCTGACTTGTGTGGTACTTTCCGCACCTTCGTCTGTGCTCGGCCAGCATTTGCTAGGTTAAGAGAAAGGCTCACTCATCCAAGTTGACAACGCCTGGTCAGGTCGCGAAGGGCGTTGAAGAAGGGTTTCGTCTTCTGCTCGTCGCACTCTCTAGTCGCAGTCATCCAAGGGGGAAGAGTGGAATATCAATTACATCGTCGACCCTTGCAGCTTCCTAAAGCTCGCACTCGGCATTGGGACACTCGTTTGGCCGAGTTACTGCAAGCTGTCTGAGAGATGGGTTGAAGGTTTCCGACAACAAGCTTGAGGAGGGAATAGTTCGAGTAGTCGTGGCAAATCCCTGCAGTAAATTGTGGTTGTATAGCTGGTGATGTTTGAGTACGAGCCGGTAATGGGGTACGGTGGTCACAGTGTCTCTGTGGGGCGCTAGAGAATTCCTGTAGCAGGAAGGTCCGTAGGTGACTGAGGGAAGAATCTCCTTTGTCATGTTTGATGGATTCTGGCGCACATGCCGGCGCTATTCTGTGAGCTTTACCACAGGCTAACAAGTCGGATTTGGCTCTGTGCTGAGTTATCAATTGGGGGTGGGGCTAGTCCTTTCAAGACAATAGTACTTGTGAAACTACTTGTTAGCCGCCCCCCGCCCCCCCACCCCCCCCAACCCTTGCACGACAAAATTTGCCTTTAGTCAGAGTGCTGGGGTTATACTAGGTTAACCCCTCTGCAGAAGATCCACTTGCATAAGTATGGGAGGTCGGGAATGCTGCATTAACTAGAGTGAAGAAAAGAAAACATTTACAATTAAATCACAAGCTTAAAAGCGTTATCTTCCACACACAACACACCAAAAATCAAACAACACACACTACACAATAAAAACACACTCGACTCACTCACCCACTAGGCACCCTATTCTCCTTTCAATGATTATGAAATATGCATTTTAGTCGGCCGAGAGCCATTAAAGTGAGACTTAGAACATTATTCTCTTCTCTCGCTCTCCGATTCTTGCTCTCTCTCTCTTTCTTACTCTCTCTATCTCTCCATACAATATACATACATGCATACACCAGAACAATACATTAGATCTGAAAACCATCGTACACATTTTTACATAAACGGAAAGTAAAAAGCGGCTACAAAATTTATGAAAAATTTTCACACACAAACACCACACACACACACACCACACACACGAGCAGAGAGAGAGAGAGAGAGAACGTTTTCCTATTAAAATTTAAAAAAAAAAACACGATGAAAAAATCAAATAATCAACAGATGCCACAACATACTCTCCCTTTGATTATCTACTGTTTTTTTACAAACATCGTTACCAGTGCTAGCCAAGTGTCATTGGAAATCACATAAAAAACAGACAGGGACAAGGAAGTCCACCGCCGATTAAAAAACAAAAACACACACCACCCACAAAACCAAAAAAAAACATGGCCATAACTCAATCCATTCCCCCAACAGCAGGTCATAATCATCTACCATCATCATCATCATCCATCATCATCATTCATCGTATCTGTATGCATGCTCGTGCAGTGCTCATCATGCATAACGCGGAGTGTTCGTTGCGGATGTTTCTTCCTCTTAGGCGCTAACAGAGGGATGGGGCCACCTTGTGTATGATGCGTAACTGTGAGAGAGAGGGAGCGCCTAGATATGCGTAGCGTTCCTTAATTACATCTTGTTATCTGGGGGTGCTGCCAATCTGTGTGTTGTTCTGGGCGTGGTTTTTCCCACTCTGTGTCTGTGTGTCCGTGGCGTGGAAAGTGTGTGTGGTGTGTAGGGCGTGGTGTGTGTGTTGTTGATTATTTTCTATATTAAGGTTCTCATCTCTCAGGGGAAGGAGGAGTACAGAGACGAGAGGGAGGGTAGCTCCGCTCGCTCAACGCACATGCAGGCTGGCGTGTGCTGTGGTCGCACACCAGCTCACCGCACTATGTGCAGTCAGCAATGACACTTAACGATGGTCTACAGTGAGCGCACGAGCCTAAATCACAGGGAGCAAACCTGACATCTCTATCACGATTCTGTGTTAGATCTGTCACGTCTGAGCGTCATAAATTCTCTGTGGGATTAACCTCAAGGTGTTCTCCTCTCCTCCCCTGTTTCATGCAAACGTTTACACTAAGGGCCTTGGACACACACCTCACCGAAAATGTAATTGCGTGCTTTTGCTCGGCGGTGTTGACACTATAGACGGTCTGATCTACAAAACACTCAAAGAATGCCAAGAAAGAACGAAAGCAGTTCAGCAACAGTTGAACAACATTGCTCAGTGGTGTCAAGAAACTGGATCGTCCATCAACCCTACTAAAGCCCAGACATTAGTCTGCACTCTCAACAACAAGACATCAGGACAAGTACCTTCACCAGTTTCCTTCAATGGAAATACCAAATTGAATCAACTGACAACCTACGCTATTTGGGTGAGGCTTTGACAGAATGCTAACCTTTAGAAAGCATGTTGATACATATTCGACCTTACCTCGATCAGCAGGCAAGACACAAGCGGTGATCAGTTGAAGCCATATTTCAGAGCACTTCAAAATCCTAAAACCCACTTCATGCGGGCGGTCAAGGCAAAAAAAGGCAACTCAGCTAGGGACGTGGAGAATATGGATGGGACAGGCAGAAGACCAATATTTTTTTATGTTGATAAGCTTCGTGTGACAGTTAGCAGACTGCTAAAGAAGAAACGACGGAATGGAAACACATATAAAGAATCATACAAAACACCTATACCAAATGCCATCGCTCCAGGAACTTCAAAGACACTGTCGAGAATTGGCCAGAAGGCACCCCAAAACTAAGCAGAAATTCAGAGTAAGGTAAGATGACCTTGGCACAAAAAGCTGAATATCTTATAACAATGAACGGTTTCTGGCACCAAAGGTTAAGCCAGGCGGGGGCGACACAGTGAAGCAAAAAAATGGTCCAAAATATACAGGAAGGCAATGGCAGCGACAGTTTTAACAACGTCAAGCCTAAAAAAAAAAAACAATGGAGGTAGAAGCGATTTGACACAAGCAATTTACTACCTTTTCATCCACAGAACAGTGTAATACTCAACAACGTCGTGTGGCGCTGGTGTGTCGTTAATCAGTGGGTGGATGCAGGCGTCGTTTGTTAAAATTAGAGGGTCCACGAAAAGTGACGGTGTGCGAGCATAGCCTGGTGTGGGAGTGTGTATGGGTGGTGAAGTGAGGTGTGTGTGGTGTGGGTGTGTGTGCCGTCGCTGCGCGCGCGTGTTCTTAGCGTCATGTGTGGTGTGTGTGTGTGTGTGTGTGCTGTGTGTGTTGTGTGGGTGTGCTTGCGTGCTTGCGCGCCGTATTCGTATATGTTGTATTTGATGTTTCTTATTCGTGTTCCCCATGAAGTATTCTTTCTGAAACAGCATTTCCCACAAACAATCAAAGCACACGCATTCACACACACACAAACACACACACACACACCACCACATATATATATATACCTATATATATATATAGATATATATGAACATACGCACGCATGCACGGCATATACACAAACACGTGTTGCGCGTACGTGCGCTCGCTCCGACCCCGCGTACCCCCCCAAATGCCCCACATGCGCCACATACCCACCCCACACCCAGGGAGCGCACATAAATGCACCACACATGAAACGGGCGTGCGCGCATATACATACGCACATACGCATACGCCAATACAAAGAACCACACACATACACACATTTATGAACCACATACATATGAGATGTGTGTGTATGATTTGTGGGCTTGCGTGAGCATACACACACATATGCCACATGTCCTTCTGCACACACACACGCGTGCGCGCGCGCGCCGCGCACGCCTATTTGTCACATTACTGTGCGGTCCACACGTCATTATTAGGTTCAATGTCATGGCGACATTGTTACTAATTGTTATGTTACTGTGCAGTTCCACATACGTCATATTTGTTCATGTGTCATTTAGCGGCATTATTACTGTTTGTTATGTAATGTGCAGTACACATATGCATATTCTCTTCATTTGTCATTAGCGAACATGTTACTCTGTGTCATGTACTGTGCAGTCCACATGTCATGTTCTGGTCATTAGTGACATTGTTATTATCTTTGTGTTATCAATCTTAATGTTAGGAACTTGTGCTCGTGTATGGTGCCAAACAGTTTATTGTTACGGATGGAACGGGTCGTGTGGCGGGTTTGTCTGGCGGTTCTGACTCACACAGAAATTATCGATGTATGCAGCACGACTTTACAATTCACTACACACACATTCACCTGAACATTGACAGCCAGGCAACCAGAACAACATTTCTTTTGGGTTTTATGCTGCCCAAGCCATCAGACACCCAACACATATAATAAATATAAGTTCATCAATAGGTCGGTACCGCAACCATTAAGGTGTAACACACAGAACGATATATAATTGGCTATCTACTAAGCGCCGATGGTGCTGGGGCGCGTCCATGTTCCAACACAGTCTCTCTAATGGCGGACGGGTTCCAACACGATGACCAGGGAGAAATGCTTACAGACGACGAAGACGATGAGACGACGAAGGACGATGAAGACGACGTTTACAGAGTCAGTCCGCCACAGGGACTAATGGAAA
>JADBJO010009787.1:0-5000 GCA_016801955.1 Conus betulinus
TGACGATATGCCTACGTTCAGGTTTCAGTCAGGGCATTGTCCAGAACCGTTGCTACATTTTCGACCTTCCAGTCGGTACCCTCCTCCTTGTACGTGCCTTGTACGGTGATCGAGACTGCTACCTCCTGTCCTGTCGGCTGCGTGTCGCGAGTATTAATGTAATACCACCGGACACATCTGACTTGCAAAAGATACAGAGTAAATCCATTGATTGCAGAGTCCAAAAAAAAAGATTGGATCTTGGCGTGCCATGATCATCATGTAGATTGGGTTACGTCCCCGTCCCCGGTCCTGTAGATGTGTAGATGTGTCTGAACTGGTTCCTGGGTCAGCCCATGATGTATAGATTCCACCAGACTTCGTTTCCTCGTTTCCCTCCTTTCCGTCTTCACCTGTTTGGCTGTGCTGACCACGACTCGTCTGGGTGCTGCATAGAGGAAACGCACCCGGAGATTTAAGAAAGAAGGGGGCCTGAAAGGAATCTTCTTCTTCTTCTTCTTCTTCTATGGACAGACAAGTATTAACCCCATCTACCAACAAAGGGAGTGGAGTTTTGTGTGTATGACCGTTTTTTTATCCCGCCATTAAGGCAGCCATACTCAATCTTCAGGGAAGGTGCATGCTATGTGTATGTGTCATCCATACCACGGGCCAAACTGGCCAAAAAGGCCAAACTGGCCTTCTCTTCCGAAAGTTGGTGATGGGATTTGACATGTGTGGCAAGATGTTATGCGTGCGTTCACACACGGAACCTCGGTTTATACTGTAGTTTCATTCGAAGGACTGTATGGGAAATGGAGTCAGAACTAATCTTCTGATTTGACATTCATTGGCAATGCCCTTTCCTTTTGCTTTTATCCATCTGCACTCAAATCAGTACCCATCTTTTTCTCTAGCAGTAGGAGTTTGGTTGGATTTAATTCCCCAGGTCACTGTGAGCTAGGTTTCTTTGAGACAGTTGGAAACTGAAAAATAAAGAAACTAAAACGAAAGAAATTCACCTTCGGATAGAAGAATGAAATAAACCCTGATGATAAAAGACGACTGGGAGTAGACCAACATAGATGGAAGTGTTTACAAATAAAGGTTTGAAAACGACGGCCAATCTGCGATTTTTACGAAGTGAATTGATGTTAAACATCCATTGGACGTCGTTACATACAGTCCCCCGTGTAGGTCTACTTTTAAAGGGTCCTGTTCCTGCCTATCCATGTGTGGGTTGCTATTGCTGATAGGAGCCCTCACTTTGAAGAGGTCAGACTTCCATCTTTTTGCTCTTAGGACTGTCCAAGCATTGTATAGCATTGTACTGCAAATTGTCTCTTCCTCATAACAACTTATGGCTCAACGGAGAATTCTGATAGGTCATTGCAGGTAGTGCAGCAGGTAGTGTAGTCCTACACACTTTTTTTTTCATTTCTAATTGTCCCTGTCTTTGAGTTATGGTTTATTTGTCCATGAAACCAGGCTGCTTCTGCAGAATGTTGCTAACAACAACTCTCTAGGCTGGAGTGGTTCATTCACTTGTGTGGAGTACGTGCAGGATATATGAACTCGGTTCACTGTAATGCGTCATGCCATCCAGACAACTATACACCGACCTCCACGTAGGGTCCAGCGATCTGCAAGGAAGGGAGAGAGAAGGGCATCTCCTTCCATCCAACCATCCCCCACAAAGAGCGTAGGGGGGGGTGGGGGGGGGGTGGCTGTCTGTTGATGTTACCTGATGAATCTGAGGTTTTTCTGGCTTCTGGATGTAGCATGTGCCATGTAGCCTACTTGTAATGCAGATGCAGCTGAAGGAAGAACTAAGTGGGTAGAAATTTTGCTTGGACAACAGGTTGTTACGTTGTATGTTACAGCCTCTTTGAGTAGTTCATGGATATCAAGGAATTATTGGTTGAGAGCCCAGAACAATGCAGCAGTATCGGGAAGCACATATCTGTTACCTGATCGCAACTTGTCACAAATGCATATACATCTTCCTCCTCTTCTTACCCTGCACCCCTTCGCCCCCCCCCCCCCCCCCCCCCCCCCCCTATCCCGCAATACCCTTTGTCTCTACCTCTCTGAGTGCCAACGCATGGCACATGCATGTGCACAGTAACTCACACACACACACACACACACACACACACACACACACACACACACACACACACACCACACACACACACACACACACACAGAGAGGCACGTGCGTGCACACATACACCAGAAATATGCTTACATACATATGTGCACACAACTATGCACGATGCTGAACGTTTGATTTGAAAAGACAAGATGGAAGGAGTATCTAAGAAGATTAAGGAGACATCTACTACTTCCAATTCTTTTTCTACTATTTGCAGGCCATTGCATAACATTTTATTCACTCATCTTGCTTCCTCTTCTATACATAAATGTTTATTGATAAAGGAAACAGAGATGAAAAAGACGAAGTTCAAACATTGTAGTTTCGATGAAAATAAGAGAAATGCTGTCTAAAAGCAAGAAGTAAAAAAGACAACTTTTGCGATTATGTTCTACAATTACATTTCTAGTGCACCATAAATAGTTTATTCTGCTGATTCGTCGAACGAGCCGTCAGAATGGTGACTGTCAAGAAAGTGAAAGAGAAATGGCAGGTACTAGCTGACTCTGACAACCTTTAAGTGTCAGCATATCTATCAGCTGTCTGTTAACTCACTCAATTACAGCACTTGAGCAGACATTAATGATCGACCTCCAGCGTGTTCAGAATGTCCTGCTGCAGCGGATGTTGTGTTTATAGGCTTAAAGCTCTGACAGGTTAGAGGAGGGGACAGAATTCTGTTCGTTTGACATGCGGCTTCGCTGTTCCCTGCCTGTTTGGTGGCACTCAGCCCAGTCAAGTTTGTAATTACTTCCCCTTCCACTTTGCTCTGATTTCCATTTAATTTTAACATTTCTTCGATATTTTGGGAGAATGTCTTAGAAAACAACAACTCCGATAGGATGCTGACAATGACGTGCAGAAGGGCAGAATGTCTGGTAAGAAAAGTGTGCCACACATGAACAGAAATGTTGCAAAACTAGTAAAAACAGGGGGGGGGAAATGAAATTACAGTTTAAAAAAAATGGCCAGTAAGAAAGAAAGACATCTGCTGACTAAGAAGAACAAGATGAAAAAAGATGTCTTGATGGAAGAAAAGACTGCGTATGAAATTAAACAATGCATGTCAGACTGGTCGGTACAAACTGGGTCACCACCCTCACCCCTTTTCCTGGTATTTCTTGAACTTCATTTTCATGATTTTTATAGACGGATGTCGCCCAGACATCGACTTCTCCTTGTTTCCAACTAGTATACTAAGCTTTGTGTTTTTTTTTTCTTCTTCTGCGTACGCAGGCTGATACTCCTGCGGACCCTCCCTATATGGACAGGCAAGTATTAATCCCATCTACCCTACAAAGCGAGAGGTGTTTTTTGTGTGCATGACCGTTTTTTTTTTTATCCCGCCATTAAGGCAACCATACTCCATCTTCGGGGAAGCTTCGTAGATGAAACTAGCTGTTGTGGATACAAGTAGTAAGGCTATGTGTAACAGAGTAGTAAGATCGTTGACACGTTCATCTACTACCTTTAAGCGTCATTGCAGGGGTCAATTGTTACTCAACTCGATCAGTTCTGAGAAAGGACAAATAGCAATGCCGAACCTCTTTTCATATTCACCAACAGCCCTTTGCTAAGGAGAATTTTCATTTGGTTATACAAAACAGATCAAAACGATAACTAACATTAAGCAACACGTGTGTTACATGAAGATTTTCTGTCAGACTTTGTTCAGCTTCTCGTTACTACTTACATTGTACAAATCGCGATCGAAGGAAGACTATAGCGTCCAGAATAAACGAACACCAGCTACATGATAATAAGAACTGTAAAGACAGAGACAAAACTCTTTTTAATTTCAGAACCTTTACTGTCAGTACCCTGTCCTGCTGCCTGTTCAACTCATTATGTTGTGCAGTTTAACAGAACAATAGCAATTAATCTTTTTTTTTGTATTCGAATTAGCCCTGATATGCCTAGCGTGAATGTCTGGGCTGTAAATAATATTAAATAACTGCGTTCGTATCAATTAACTGAAATAAAACAAAGCTGAGAAACTGGGGTCATGGACTACTGCCAGCTGGTGGCAGTGTGAACGAGCAGACAGTTACAACATACAGGAGAACAGGACAGAAATTCCGTTCGTTTGGCACGCAGCGAGTTCATCTGTCCTCTGCCTCTTTCTGCTAACTCACTCCGGTCATTGTCTGCTCGCTTCCTCTTGAACAGTGCTCCAGATTTGCATTCCTTTTCCATGAGCTTCACTGTCCAGCTGAAGAGGATTAGACTTGTCAAGAGGAAACAATTCTCAGAGAACTCTGTGGCAGAAACGAGCAACAAGAAAAAAATGTCACATCAAGAAGTTTCTTAATATGTAGCAGCAGCTTTTTTGTAAGCAAAGCAAGAAAAATGTAAAGAAATGGCAGTTTGAGAGAGAGAGAGAGAGAGAGAGAGAGAGAGAGAGAGAGAGAGAGAGAGAGAGAGAGAGAGAGAGAACTAAAAAAAAGAATAAGCGAAAAGGAAAGAAACCCATGAGGAAACATGAGATGGAAATAATATTCCAGACGAAAGTAAGAAAGGAGGGGTGGGAATAGAAAAGAAATAATACAAGGCACGAAAATGCTCATACATCACTGCTCTCTCTGAGAAGATGAACTGTGCTCCCAGAATGGAGATTAAAGGGGAAACGAAAGAAAGGAAGAATGGTTTCGCAGAAACATTGAATGGTCATGGAAGGAGGAGGAGGGAAGAGAGGGGAGGGGGGGTAAATAAAAGGGACAAAAAGCAGAGAAAAACAAGTTAAAACAAGTTGAAAGAAGAAAGGAACACACACACACACACACACACACACACACACACACACACACACACACACACCACACACACACACACACACACACACAGGGAAAGAGATGGGATATGA
>JADBJO010009787.1:10000-44333 GCA_016801955.1 Conus betulinus
TTCTTTCACGATTAAGACACTTATGCAAGACGCACGTACTTAACATCTCTTCTCTCTCTCTCTCTCATCTCTCTCTCTCTTCTCTCTCTCTCTCTCTCTCTCTCTCTCTCTCCTCTCTCTCTTCTCTCACTCACTCACACACACCACACACACACACACACACACACACACACACACACACACACACACACACACACACACACACATACACACGCACGCGCGCACCATTCAAAATTTCTTTTGTCTGGCCATTTTATTGACACATTGTGCTTCTTTACTCACCCTGCTTCCTTCTCTGTACATATCATGTCCACCTATCTCAGTCATTTACACACCATTCATGTAATTAGAGCCCAGTCTGGCCACAGAAAGCCATATATGCAGGCCAGTGAGAGGTCACTCCGTTCAATTTGAAACACCAACACTCACATTGACAGCACATGAAACAGTAACTTCCTATAATCGTCCACACTGGATGAAGAAGTATAAATCAATTATCGTGCATATACTTTGGCATTTTGTTTGGACAACAGGGCTTTGGGTAAACAGATAGTCTTGGCTGCATTTCGGCTTTCAGACCTTCTTCATTAGATCCAGCCTTTTTCTCCAGATGGGTCATCACCACCTTCTTTGACATCATGATCTTCAGACTTGGCAGTGTTGTTTTTCTTTTTCACTCTGCCTCATGCCTTAATAGTTGTGTGAACCAAGATGTCTATGCTGGCACTGTTTGTTATTCATGTTGCTTACACCCCAACTGTCTGTAAGAGGGCTGTATCAGACGGGCCATGTTGTCTCCATGGTATTGACTTTGCCTTCTGCCAAAGAGGATCCCAGCTAGGGGTAGCCTCTCCCCTCAGTTATGTTCACTCCTTTGTTTCCATGTTTTGTCTGATGAACCTTTTCACTTGAGCACATTTTGTTTCTGTACATTGTCAGGTAAATGTTTACTGCTTGCCCCCATTGGTTTTGTGTTGTTGTTGTTGTTGTGTGTATTGTCATATAAATTTTCACTGTTTGCCTCGTTGTTTTTGTACATTGTCTAGTAAACATTTATACTGCCCCCACCCCCACTTTGTTTCTGTACAGTGTGAGATTAACTTTTATGCAGAGTCTTTATGTTTCTGTACCCTTTGTGTCTATTAGGCTGCTGCCGAGGGTGGGGGGTGGGGTGGGGGGGATCCTCTGCTTGAAGCTACTCCCCCACCACCCCTTACATTTTACCCCATTGTTTCTGAACACTGTCAGGTAAACTGTATGCTTTATTTGTATGACTTTGTTTTTGTGCATTGTTTCTGAACACTGTCAGGTAAACTTTGTATGCTTTACTTGTATGATTTTGTTTTTGCACATCATACACAAACTGTTATTGTTTTGTTTCTGTATATTGTCAGGTAAACATGTATCTTTGTCCTCTTTTTTTTTTTTCGCATTGTCAGGTCAACTTTTATTCTTCCCCTCCCCCTCCCCCCTCTCTCTTTTTGTGCATTGTGAGGTAACCCATCATTGAATTTGACCTGTGTGTTTCTAGGTGTGTGTGCTCGTCCCTACACTGATCCTGATCAGATCTGTGACGCCACCTGCCGATCCAGCACAGAACCAAGTGTGACACTGGAACTGATGTCTGATGGCTCTGTCAGCCTGGTCATCAATGATCCCGTGCTTGGCACCAGCACTAGCAATGTAAGTCTGCACAGGTCAGGGGTTGTCAAGGGAGATCAGTCATTGAGTCTGAATGACTCGTGGGGAACACTAGGGGGGACAGGGTTAAGCTCTAGATAGTGAACAAGTGGGTTAACTTGTTCCCATGATGAAATGATTACACGCCCATTACTCCAAACAAATGCTACCCATGACACCAAATCGCCCAGCAGATACGACCGCACAGAGCTCACAGAAACAGGGAGACACCCCCAAAAAGGAAGTTCCAAGCTTGCTAATATACCCTGTACCTGACACATCTACACAGCATCAACAACTGGAGAAATGAACACGTAAATTAACATATATTCAAGACTGGCACAGCCTTTTTGTTCAGTGTACTGTATGTTGTCATGATTGCTGGGCAGTTTGGTGTCATAGGCAGCTTTTGTTTGAAGTTATTTGCATACAGTTTGCAAATGCAATGAACGGTCTTCCTTCAGGAAGCAAAACAGGAAGAGAGTACACAGAGAAACACTCTGTCCCCACCCACCCCCACTACTCACCACTTCCCACCCCACCCTCCACCTTTTTTTTCTTCCAAAGCTCCGAGTGATATGTGATATTCCTTTGTGCCATTGTACATTGTACAATGAATGACATGTTTAAAGTGAACATGAACAGTGTTAGATACTGTTTTGTGCCATTGTACATTGCACAATAAATGATATGTTCTTGGTGAAAGTGAGTAATGTTTGATATTGCTTTGTGACGGGGTGCTCCTTACAATGATTGATATGTTCAAAGTGAAAGAAAAGTTGAGTTCAGTATTGTTTTATGTTGGTGTATGTTGATTGATATTTTCAAAGTGAAATAAATGATGTTTGATAATTTCTGTGCCTGGTATATACAATGAACTGTGGATTCCAAGTGGACATAAGTAATGCATGATATTGCTTTGTGCCATCGTGAACTGCACAATGAATGACACGTTCCAAGTGGAAGCAAGTGGTGTATGATCTTGCTTTGTGTCATTGTGTCTTGCACAATGACTAAAAGTTTTAAAATTGAAACGCTTTCCCTATGTACACAGGTGGAGCTAGTCTTTCTCTGTGTACATGCAATGTTCGTGATTACACAGTCATTGCTTACATAGCAGGTTCAGCAGTTTGCTTTTTTCCTGATTTTGCGCCATTTTGATTTTGCACCAGATATGAGAAGATAAGTGGCTTCTCGTTCTTCGTTTTCACTGTCCTAAATGTTATTTGTTTTCACCTGAAGAAGATCCAAGAGGTCAAAATGCATTGTGTCTTGTCCTGTACTTTGTCTATGTCCTTGGCGGTAACTAAACCCCCTCTGTTTCTACATTTTGCTTCATTTTCCGTCTGCAGTCACTCCGTTTCAAACCCCCCATTTTTTTTCTGTGTTAAATTTCCAGTTTAGTTTAATTGGCATTTTTCAATTGCTTGATTCAGTTCTAATACTTGAGATTAGTTGTAGAGTGCAAAAAAGGATTTTATACCTGGCTGTGCAGACAGAGCGTGCTGTGCAGTGCTGGATGGCTTGTTGTGAACAGACCATTATGCTGCCATCCCTACGTGGGTGGCATGCAGGGAAACTGTTAATGGTAGTAGAAATAGTCTTATGGTGACTGATGATCTGATTATTTGTCTTCTTCTTATCGCAGAGTCTGTCTGGCGTCGTGGGTCCATCTGAAACAACAACAGGTGCGGTCAGTCTGGTTGTTTTAAATTTCTATGAAGACGTCATCACAGCTTCTGTCTTTCCCACTGCTGCGGATGCTGACAGTGAGATTCAATGTAAGTAATGACCCAACTTTGAACACTGCTCTTTTTGTTTTTTTGTTTAGGGATTTATATCACTGTGGATTTTGATGGTTCTTCGCATTACAGTGTCTTGAATGTTGAAATATATCTTGTTGTCTGTGACAACAGAAATTGGTGTCTGGATTGATTTTTCATGTGTAGATATTAACAGTGCAGCCATGACTACTCGTTAAATTACAGACCAATCATTATGCTATGCTGTCAGTGTACTTTTTTGGTCTTTTAATTATGTCCTGTTTTAAGCAGTTCTTTAAGATAATCTCCACACTCATATATTATTGCAAAATTGATTAATGAGGTTAAAAAGATCAGTCAAAATATAATCTCTCTTTAAAACATAATATTGATTATGAAGTTATAGTCATAGAATTGAATGCAGCCAGTGCATCGCCGACTGTTTGTCTGGAAGTATTGATGAAGGCTTTGGTATTGATTGAGCCGACACTATGCTGAATGAATAGACCATGGAGAAAGGGGATCACTTTATCTGTCTAGGGTTTAGTGTGGGTAAGGGCAGCAGGTCAGCAAGAAAAAGATACACCCGGAGGTGTGAGTGGGACTCAGACCGCAGGCTGATAACTCCTTTGTCACCACAACAATAACAAGGCAAAGATTAAAAGAAAAAAAAGACAATTTATCAGAGAAATAAAACGGGGAAGAACATTACATATTTTAATTTTGAAGCAAGGACAATAGAAGTGGCAGGTTTGTGACTCAGATGTGTATGCCATGATTTCTGCAGATGATCAGAAAAGAATGCATGATTTCTGCAGATGATCTGAAATGTATGCCATAATTTCTACAGATGATCTGAAGTGTATGCCGTGACTTTTGCAGATGATCTGAAGTGTATGCCATGATTTCTGCAGTTGAGTTGATCTGAAGTGTATGCCATGATTTCTGCAGATGATCTGAAGTGTATGCCGTGACTTCTGCAGATGACCTGAAGTGTATGCCGTGACTTCTGCAGATGATCAGAGGTGTATGCCATTGTTTCTGCAGATGATCAGAAGTGTATGCCATGACTTCTGCAGATGATCAGAAGTGTATGCCATGATTTCTGCAGTTGATCTGAAGCGTATGCCATGATTTCTGCAGATGATCTGAAGTGTATGCCGTGACTTCTGCTGATGATCTGAAGTGTATGCCTTGACTTCTGCAGATGATCTGAAGTGTATGTTATGACTCCTGCAGATAATTAGAAATGTATGCCATGATTTCTGCAGATGACCTGAAGTGTATCTCATGATTTCTGCAGATGACCTGAAGTGTATGTTATAATTTCTGCAGATGACCTGACTACCTTGCAAGCAGCTCCAGTGACAGGTCGTCGACGACTGCTGACTACGACTGTGCCCAGCAACCAGGTACCAAACCCTGCTGTCTGCTTGGAACAGAATCAGATGGTTCTCTTCAAGGTCACCATCAACTCCACCGACCGGGTGCTCAGCAATTATCCGGTGTATGTTGTCAAACCATCTCTACAACACCAACCCCACATTCGACTATGGAGCCTTTACACAGCTGGCCTATCTCATTGCCAACACCAATGTCACGATTTCGTCCTTCGCTCACGTCTTCACTGAAGCTGGCACTACGTCTTCCAGGATGCCCAGGACTCCACCCTGTTAGTGTATTTGACTTGTGTCTAGTTTAGTTGGGTTGTCTGTGCAGACTGTGATTTCATATCTGAGAGGTTTGATTGACTTGCACTTCAGCATGTTGCTGCTCACCCAGTTTTCACATTTGCACTGGTAGATCAATCCACTTTTTCTGAATCTTTTGTGTGGTCTATCTTTTAGATTAGTTTGAAGAGTGTTGCTTGATTGAAGGTTTTCACTTTCATCAGAGGATGCTAGTTCAAATGCTGATGGAAGTTATGCACATTGTCTGAAAAGAAAATTTGAAGTGCTGCTGATTTTGGCTGAAAGTCATTTGGAAAAAAAGACAGACAAGTACTACTGTAACTTGCATCTAATATGTAGAGAAGAAAGTGATACACCTGAAGAAAACAAGTCTTTTTTTCTTCTTATCTTTACGTTAGATCCAAGCTCTAGTAGTACTTATCTTAGTACAGCCTAATGTATGTCAGTTTTCAAAATGGGTCCACTAGTAGTAATGTACATGAATATTAGCTCATGTTAGTATTGTGACTGGTCTGTGAGGTCATAAAAGGTGGCATGGAAATCATGTCATCGTGAACAATGGTATGATTTATAATCTTGTTGATGGTGTCTCACAGAGATGTAGTCATTGAAGTGAAGCCGAGCGGATCGTCATGCCCTACCTCCTCCTCAGTGATGACCTCATCCGCCAGCAACCTGGCACTGCTGGGCGTCTACAAACAGGATGTGGCCAATGAGGAGCCAGACTGGGGACTCATCATTGGTCAGTGAAGCTGGACATCAGCGTTTAAGGCTTCAGTGTCACACATATATTGACCGTTTTTTTTTTTGTTTTTTTTTTTAACAGAAGATAGAAGGATTATTCTTGGTGTCAACAAATTCCCCGAAGATGGAATATGGCTGCCTTAATGGCAGGGATAAAAAAAGGTCATACACACACAACTCTACTGCCTGTCTATACAGGGAGTGTCTGCAGGAGTATCAGCCTGCATACGCAGAAAGAAAGAAAGAAAAAGAAAGGTGTCAACAAATATTGCTCATTGTTTTTTTGTGTCTTATGGAAGTTTTGAGATAGAACAATTATTTTCAGTATCAACCAGTTTTGCTCATTGTTTTTTGTGTCTCATGGATATGCTGACTGTGTTGTGTGGGGTATTAGAGTACAGACCCATTACATCAGTTGTGACAAGCAGTGCCTCAGCCGGGAGAGGTGTACAGGCACTTTTCCATTCCTCCACAGCTTGCAGGAAGTGTGTGGTATCCTTCAGGAATGACAGGAGAAGGTGGACTGCTGGCTGACGCCAATGCTCTGTCTTTGATTGTATGTATGTTATCCTTCAGGGAATAACTGGGTGGCTCCTTCTAAGTAGCCTTCAGTTTCTGGTCGATCTCAGACAGGTGGTAGGAATATTGAGATTCTGCTGTGTTACATTTCCCATGAAGTGGAAGCATGGGTTTTTGTCTGAGTCTCTGAGATTTACTTTGGTTCTTGTTTAGTCCACATAACTTTTTTCAGTAAACACAGATCTTGTTCATTTAAATTGTTCTGGATCATTAAAACAGTCAAACTACTGATGTTTGAATGAAGCAAGTGATCATGTTTATTTTATTAAGATCAGTCTGTATACACATTCTTTATTTGGAGAGTTCAAAAGAGGAAGGCATGTCATGAAAGACACGCAACCATGTGAAAACTTGGCAGAATACTTCACTGTTGCAAAGGGAAAATGTAAATGCAGTAATAAAGGAACACCTGAGTATGTTTCATAGGCATCAGAAAACATCCCCATTATTCAGTGTAATCTTTACACACATTTGAAAATTGCCTATATTTTTGTTATTATAGCATTAACCTTTGATTTCTAGAAGTATGTGAAGCTGTTTTACAAAACTAGGGAACTGTAATATCTAGCATTCATGGCAACATTGCTTTCACAAATTTTGATCTGAGTATCATACATCATGACAGACTGTAGGTGGCAGCGTCAATCTAGGCAGCCAACAGGTATATTATGCTCAATGTCCACACAGCCAAAGGCATTAGTCATCCAGTGCACATAATGTGCAACATCCATGTCCACAATGCCAAGTACTGGTCATCTGTCGGTGTCCATGTCCATATATTCAAAGTACTGGTCATCCAATGTACGTAGTGTTCAGCATCAGTGTCCACATAGCCCCAAAGCACAAGTCACCCTGTGGATACGGTGCTGTCAATGTCCGTGTCCATGTGGCTCAGAGTGTTGGTCATCCAGAGTGGGCCAACAGGTACATCATGTCCATGTCCATGTCCAAACAGCTCAAAGTGTTGGTCATCCAGAGTGGGCCAACAGGTACATCATGTCCATGTCCAAACAGCTCAGAGTGTTGGTCATCCAGAGTGGGCCAACAGGTACATCATCATGTTCAATGTCCATGTCCAAACAGCTCAGAGTGTTGGTCATCCAGAGTGGGCCAACAGGTACATCATGTTCAATGTCCATGTGCAAACAGCTCAAAGTGTTGGTCATCCAGAGAGTGGCCAACAGGTACATCATGTTCAATGTCCATGTCCATGTGGCTCAGAGTGTTGGTCATCCAGAGTGGGCCAACAGGTACATCATGTTCAATGTCCATGTCCATGTGGCTCAGAGTGTTGGTCATCCAGAGTGGGCCAACAGGTACATCATGTTCAATGTCCATGTCCAAACACCTCAGAGTTTTGGTCATCCAGAGTGGGCCAACAGGTACATCATGTTCAATGTCCATGTCCAAACACCTCAGAGTGTTTGTCATCCAGAGTGGGCCAACAGGTACATCATGTTCAATGTCCGTGTCCAAACAGCTCAGAGTGTTGGTCATCCAGAGTGGGCCAACAGGTACATCATGTTCAATGTCCATGTGGCTCAGAGTGTTGGTCATCCAGAGTGGGCCAACAGGTACATCATGTTCAATGTCCATGTCCAAACAGCTCAGAGTGTTGGTCATCCAGAGTGGGCCAACAGGTACATCATGTTCAATGTCCATGTCCAAACAGCTCAGAGTGTTGGTCATCCAGAGTGGGCCAACAGGTACATCATGTTCAATGTCCATGTGGCTCAGAGTGTTGGTCATCCAGAGTGGGCCAACAGGTACATCATGTTCAATGCCCATGTCCATGTGGCTCAGAGTGTTGGTCATCCAGAGTGGGCCAACAGGTACATCATGTTCAATGTCCATGTCCAAACAGCTCAGAGTGTTGGTCATCCAGAGTGGGCCAACAGGTACATAATGTTCAATGTCCATGTGGCTCAGAGTGTGGTCATCCAGAGTGGGGCCAACAGGTACATCATGTTCAATGTCCATGTCCATGTGGCTCAGAGTGTTGGTCATCCAGAGTGGGCCAACAGGTACATCATGTTCAATGTCCATGTCCAAACAGCTCAAAGTGTTGGTCATCCAGAGTGGGCCAACAGGTACATCATGTTCAATGTCCATGTCCATGTGGCTCAGAGTGTTGGTCATCCAGAGTGGGCCAACAGGTACATCATGTTCAATGTCCATGTCCATGTGGCTCAGAGTGTTGGTCATCCAGAGTGGGCCAACAGATACATCATGTTCAATGTCCATGTCCAAACAGCTCAGAGTGTTGGTCATCCAGAGTGGGCCAACAGGTACATCATGTTCAATGTCCATGTCCAAACAGCTCAAATCGGTGGTGCCAGGTTTAAATGTTTATCATGTATATCTGTATGTTAAATCGCAGTGTACGAGCCATTTTTATTCCATTTGTTTAGCTACAGAGTATGTGCATCAAACATGTGTACATTTTATTATAGAGTATGTGCATCAAACATGTGTACATTCATTGTAGATATATCGGAGTATGTACGTCAAACACGTGCACACTCATTATAGAGGTATCTGTTATATTCATTATACATTTAAGGAGAAATCTTGTTAGCCATAACAGTACTTTTGCATATATTTTATTGGAAATTAATGACAAAAATCTCCCAGAGAAGCCTGTGCAGCAGTTTGTGTTGTTCTTTAAAGAAAACAGTGAACATAGAGCCGAAGGAAAGAAGTAAACAACATAGTTATACATTTTCCCCTTCTCGTGTTTCCATGATTCCAGGATTACTGGCCTTTTTCGGTGCCTGCGTGGTGCTACTTGTGGTGGCGGTGATTGTATGGAGCCCCGCGATTCCATCATTTATCCCATGAAACGCTGGAAGCCGCGTTACCGCAGCCTTGGAGTGCCTCCCCCGGTGCCGTCTTACATCCGCTATGATGTGGATAACTGGCCTGACAAGATTTCGTAAGTATGATGAGGATGATGATAAGTCTGGTGACTATAACTCAGGATATACTGTAACAGCACTTGGAATAGACAGCAGCAAGTATTTATATGGTGTACCATTGTTGCCAGAAGGACATGAGGTCTGTCACACAGGTATATCATGAGTAGATTCATCCAGTCACAATGTGTAGATATTTATGCATAAAAAAGACACATGCTATGATACACACACACACACACACACACACACACACACACACACACACACACACATACATACACACACACACACACACACACACACACACATATACACACACACAAACACATACACATACACACACACACACACACACACACACACATACACACACACACGCACACACACACACACACACACACACACACACACACACACACACACACAAACATAGACATATTTTACACTCTAGTGCATGTAACCATGCACCGTCTTGTCTAATTCCAGTTATTGTGAACAAACAGTAGAAGAATTAGCAGAATTATTTACATAGTCTTCAAGATTTTTCCTCCTTTTTCAAACCTGAATAACGGGGTTTAGTTTGTTAGTGTATGTAGCAGTGCTAATGTATTTGTATGTAGCAATGCTAAAGTTTTTTCATCTTTGTTTGTTGTTGACCAGGGACCCTGATGCGCTGGGACCCCGCCCTGAAGTGGACGGAGCTGAGCCGACGTTCTTGTTGCCATGGGTCAGTGTCATGGGTGTCAGTCCGTATGTGCAAACAGTAGAACATACAGAATTTTACAGGACATCACTGTCAATGTCATGTGTGTCAGTCCATAGAGGACCAGTCAGGATATCACTGTGTGCCATTAATAGTGCATACAGAACTTTACAGGAATCTCCATGTGCAATCAATAGAACATGCAGAACTTTACAGGAATCTCCATGTGCAATCAATAGTACATGCAGAACTTTACAGGAATCTCCATGTGCAATCAATAGTACATGCAGAACTTTACAGGAATCTCCATGTGCCATCAATAGTACATGCAGAACTTTACAGGAATCTCCATGTGCCATCAGTAGTACATGCAGAACTTTACAGGAATCTCCATGTGCAATCAATAGTACATACAGAACTTTACAGGAATCTCCATGTGCCATGAATAGTACATGCAGAACTTTACAGGAATCTCCATGTGCCATGAATAGTACATACAGAACTTTACAGGAATCTCCATGTACCATCAATAGTACATACAGAACTTTACAGGAATCTCCATGTACCATCAATAGTACATACAGAACTTTACAGGAATCTCCATGTGCCATGATAGTACATGCAGAACTTTACAGGAATCTCCATGTACCATCAATAGTACATACAGAACTTTACAGGAATCTCCATGTACCATCAATAGTACATACAGAACTTTACAGGAATCTCCATGTGCCATTAACAGTACATACAGAACTTCACAGATTTGCCATCACCTTTGTAGGAAGGATTTGGAAACATAATTTATGAGTCTGTTCCATGCTTAAGTTTTGCCTGTGAATTAAGCTCAGTTTTTTTTTTTTGTTTTGAAGGCAAGTGATGTATGTACCATTTGCAATGCATTTATATCTGTGTTTTTATGCATATTGTGGAGTTTGATCTAAAGCTGTGGTCTGTAATTCTATCATTATGCCTCTAAAGCACAACATAACAGATCACAGCAAGACACAGTGCTGTTCATCAAAGCACAGCATTTTATCTGCAGGTTCACAAGGTCGCTTGATATTTTTTTTCTCAAATGAAATCTTTCAGGTAAAAACGAGAGCCAGGAACTGGAGAACTTCAACGTGCGCGTCTTCTACGACAAACTGGAGGATCAGAATCTGCACTTGGCCGCTCAGCTGTCCAGGCAAAAGGAAGACCTTGACGATTTTTACAACCGCATCTCTGCGCAGAATGATGACCTTCGTAAACTTCTCCACGACCTTGACCCAGCCAGGCTAGAAGCCCTGGAACAAAGGGAGGCAGCCATTGAATATGATGGCCACCAGGGGGCAGCGGTTGGTGAAGGAGGACCCACCATCGTCAATGCCAATCTTACAATGGGTGGTGTAGGAGGAAGGAGGAAGTATGCCAGTAAGTTTTTTGTTTCCCCCTCATCTACCCCACATTACTGTATGCTGTCAGACCGAATGTAATGCTCCGCATGCATCACGAATTGTAAGTGGAAAACTGAAAGTGTAAAGGTACCTAACCTTTATCGTTGCTCAGACCTGGATTATGCCCCTCTAACGTCATGGAAACTTCTGCCTTCTTGAGGAGCTTCTCGTCAGTCAGTAGCTCAACAACAGCGTCTTCAGATCTCTTAAGACAATAAGGTTCTTCATCAGATTACGGAGAGCACAAGAGTGGCTGCTTCCAGGGTTCTGCACTTCACAGCGGTATGGTAAAGTTGTCTGAACAAATCAGGTTGTTACATGATATGGTGTTATGAGTGCGTCCTTCTTTCTTTAGTGCTTGAAGAGATAGAATTAGGTGTACAGGCTGGCAGGTGAGTGTTTCTGATATGAAGGGAAATAACTTTCACTGTGTGCACAGGCTGGCAGGTGAGCGTTTTTGATGCTAAGGGACATAACTTTCACTGAGCATTACAAAGGAGTAGGTCCTTTTCATTTTTGCTTTCAGTGTTCAGGTTCAGTCCATGGGGCTACAAGGTGTCGTACTTACTAATGCTGCGTCGGATATGAATCTGTGGTAAAACACAGCTTATGGATTAATGGATGTAAAACTAGTGGTTGGAGCAAGAATGGTGTGGGGGGGGGGGGGGAGGCTTGGAGTAGGGAGAGGGGTGTGGGAAAGAAAGCAGGGGTGTGCAGAAAGTGTTTGTTTGCCAAATACCCAATGCGTTCTAACAGCTACAACACAGTTAGAGTGCTGGGTGACCCAGTACCTGAGCTGTTGGAGGTTCAGGACAGTGCTTAAAGTCACCCCATCAACACGCAGTAAATGTCAGACATGTTTTATGTAGTTTTGAGTCAACGTTATAAGAAAGAGGAAAAATTTAATATTTTGTGCCCAAACTGAATCTGTGGATGGAACCAAATGTGTCTGCCATTGAGGTAAAAAATCTGCTTTGTGTAATACTTTGATATGTCTTCTGCAAAATCAATTTTTTACTACCACACCTGAAAATATGAGTTTATCAAAAATGAAGTTTGTTCTTATTTTTGATTTCCCCTAAGGTATGATTTAATTGATTTTGATTTTGTACACAACAGCAAATTTATGTTGCATGCATATAACTGTGATAATTGTCCACAGCAATATGGAATGAAATAAGGCAATAAGTTTGCTGACTTTATGCTGATTACTTTCTTGATTCATCATAGGTCTTAGTTATATTTGATAAGATAAAGTGGCCTTAGTTCTCTTTTTAATAAAAGAATTGCTGATATCTGCACAGTAGAATTTGCCTCAATGCAATAACTGTAAAAGATTACAGTGTTTAAAAAGAAGTTCAGTTTGTAGTTGTGGATGAAAAAAGAAAAACTCAGACTGATGGCTTTTTACTGTTTAGTTATATCTTTATCTGGGAGTGAATGGAAAGATCTCATCATTGGTTCATGTTTGCTAAATCAGGTTTTGTTAGGCCCTGTTTTTGCCAAGAAAATATCAACATTACACACACACACACACACACACACACACACACACACACAAGTATCTACACACACACACACATGCATGCACGTACGCACGAATCAAGCTGAGTACTTGGACTGACTTTGTTACACAAGTGAGTCAGCAGGAGGGAGGTGAGGGGAGGCACAGGGGCTGCTTAGTGGCGTATCTACACGTGTTTGGACAAGTTCTGTTCCTCAGCTGATAAGGCATTGTCTGCTTTGAACAACAGCAGGCTTTTCACATATTTTGTCCAGAGTCTAGTGTCCAGTTACAACCCATTTGTACAAGAACTTTGCCTGACTGAATGGCGACTAAACTCAACGCTGTTGAAATTTCAGATGCCAGTACACGGGAAGCAGAACTGATGGCGGCATTGAAGCTGCTGTTGGATCGGCTGAACACTGGCAACATCCCCCTGAGCAAAGAAACGTGGGAGAAACTGCAGCATGAACCTCACGTAGGGACCAGTGGCAGCAACTCCGTCAACATCTTCCACACTGGTGGGGATGGGAACAGGCACTCAGGTATTAGTTCTCATTGTTTTAAACACTTTCCTCCTTTGTTAGCTTTTTTTTTTTTTTAACCATTTCTTTCATTCTTTGATTCAAAATTGAAAGAAAAACTACTATACTGCCAAATAAAAGAACAGTCAAGTCATAAAAAACAAACATGACGCGTTTCAGCCTCTTTGGCGTTCATCAGGCCAGATGAACAACACTCAAGAGAGTGAAGACGAAGCAGGGAACAGACAGTCACTTATCTCCTCAAATTGGGTGCAAAATTGATGCGGAAGGTAAAAAAGGCTGCTGGGAGGGGAGACAATAATGTTAAAAGTGATGATAGTCTAATCATGTAGTTATACTAACAAAGACGATGATGATAATTACAGTAATAATTATAACTGACAGAAGGGGAGGAAGGAGAGGGGTTAGAGCATAGTTAAATGATATGGTTTTAGTAGTAATGACTTTATGATATAATGATGATGTTGTGATGATGATAGTAATGATAATAACAATCATGTTAATGATGAGAGAGAAGAGAGGAAGAAGAAGGGGAGGAGAGGAAGGGGTGAGAGAGAGAGAAGAAGGATGTAGATCATGGGTAAGACAAAAGGGTAGAATCTGAGAAATACACTAATGCCCATGATAATAATCATGACCATAATGATGATAGCAGTGATATTGAAAAGAGAGCAGAATGAAATCTAAGAAATACACTAATGCATAGATTTTTTTCATTAATAATAATAATAGTAATAATTGGTTTGGTCTCAAAGGCAGTTTGTGATTTTCTACTATGTGCCAGTTGGACTCCAGGATCCTGCAGATGGGAAGTGTGGGAGTCGAAGAGGAAGCAATCAGTGGGATGTCCATGTCTCATGGAGGCTGGGCTGTGATTGTTGGCAAAAAATGAACGCTGGACAAATGGGTAACTTTGGATGTCCGAGGGAAAAAAAAATGAAAAAGAAAAGGGAAAAAAAAAAAAACAAAAAAAAGAAAAGGAAAAAAAATGATTCATGAGAGAGAACATAGCAAACATTTTGATCTTTGATAGAAGATAACATAGCAAACATTTTGATCTTTGATAGAAGATAACTTAGCAAGTATTTTTTTTTATCTCAGGTAGGACATAATTTAGCAAAACTTTTTTCTTCCTTGATAAAAGGTAACATAGCCAACATTGTTTATCCTTGGTAAGAGATATCACAGCTAACATTTTGACCTTTGCTGAAAAAAAATAGCAACAAACATTTGATCGTTAGTGACAGGTATCACTGTGTATAGTTTGATCCATGGGGACAAATATCACAACAAACATTTTGATCAATCATGACAAGTATCTTGCAGATATTTTGAACTTGGCTGTTCTTCACTGCTCTGGGCTTTTTCAGTACTTCATCTCATGCTTATGACAGAAAACATTAGTACAGATAACTTCACGTTGTTTGATTTGGTTATTCTTTTTTTTTTTTAAGAAAGAAAATAGATCAGAAGGCCTGTGTCTGTCACCACATGTCAGTTGTTACAAAACATCTGTCACTTCAGACGGCCGCCCAAGGAGAACTTCTCCGTCAGCAGAACGGAGAAAAAATGCAGCTGGAGAGAGAGCTCGCCAGAGCAGAGCAGGAAGCTTTCGATTCGACCTTGAATGACCTTGAGGAGAAACCGACGACGCACAGTGGACACGATGATGGACTCTTTGGCTCTCAAACTTCAAGGTGAGCTGGAAATGAGGACATTTAGATCATGCAAAGTTGAGGTGATGATTTCTCTTCACTTTTGTTCCTACTGAGATCAGTTGTAAGTGAGATTTATGTTTATAGATCATTAAAAAGGACTTTTAAATAAGGCAGGGAGCAGTAACAGTAAAAATAAAAAAAAAAAAAAAAAAAAGAGGAGGAGATGTTTCCTTGGTTATTCTGTGTGCTGTATCTGTGCATTTGTGCCAGGCGAATTGTTGCACTAAGTAGCATTTGTTTGGAAGTATGGGCATGGAACTGGATCTCAATGGGAGCGGGAGGACCCTTTTTGCTTTTTTTTTTTTCTTTACAAATCAGACTTTGAATTCATAAAGATTGAAATCAGCTTAGTGAACATGTCACAGATCACGTGTGTGCTTAAACTTTCATTCTCTTCGTAGATAAGATGAACACAGACCAGTGAATAATTCAGCCTCTGCCATGTGTCATGCGTTGAATTTTGGCATCTGTCATGACTTTTTATATCAATTAAATCTAATTTAAAAAAAAAACTTGGGTTTGCATTTTTGTTAGCATTTGTAACTATCATTATATTTACAACTTGTGGATTAAAAAAGAAAATCACAACTTGTGGATCTGTTTTTCAAAAAAGTGCCTAATAAAACTAGCATTTTGATTTCCTGTTCTTTTCAACGCAGGTGATCTTACGGATTCTGAAATAGACAAAATTCTCACCCAGCATGAGAAAGAACTGGAAGGGGTCCTCAACAAGCATGGTGCAAACCGGGAGCGACAGCTGGAAGAACTGCGACGCAGACTTGCCGAGAAACGCAGAAACAGAGAGCAACAGCTGCGAAACAAGCACACTGCAGAGGTATGTATTGAGAACTATGCTGTTAAATTGTTTGGTGACATTTGTCTGAAATGAGGACAGAGTGCCTTGTTTGATTTAGAACAAAAAAGCAACTGTTGTCGTACATTATTACTCCTTGTTCCCTTCCTCAGCACTGGTGTGTATATATTGTACTGAACTGCTTTAAAACATTGCATTATTCTGTATTGGACCACTCTGGCCCATCCCTGTGCTGGATTGGACATGAGTCCTCTGAACAACATTGCAATATACTTTGGTTGGTTGGACTGGTCACACAGCATCATTTTATACTGTAATGAACTGGACTGCTATGAACAATGCACAGCACATTCTGGATTGCGCAGGCTCTGAACAACATTGTATTATGCTGTATTGGACTTGACTGCTCTGAACAACATTGTATTATGCTGTATTGGACTTGACTGCTCTGAACAACATTGTATTATGCTGCATTGGACTTGACTGCTCTGAACAACATTGTATTATGCTGCATTGGACTGGACTGCTCTGAACAACATTGTATTATGCTGCATTGGACTGGACGGCTCTGAACAACATTGCATTATGCTGCATTGGACTGGACGGCTCTGAACAACATTGCATTATGCTGCATTGGACTGGACGGCTCTGAACAACATTGCATTATGCTGCATTGGACTGGACGGCTCTGAACAACATTGCATTATGCTGCATTGGACTGGACGGCTCTGAACAACATTGCATTATGCTGCATTGGACTGGACGGCTCTGAACAACATTGCATTATGCTGCATTGGACTGGACGGCTCTGAACAACATTGCATTATGCTGCATTGGACTGGACGGCTCTGAACACAACATTGCATTATGCTGCACTGGACTGGACGGCTCTGAACAACAACATTGCATTATGCTGCACTGGACTGGACGACGGCTCTGAACAACATTGCATTATGCAGTCTGAACAACATTGTATTATGCTGTGACTGGACTGGACTGCTCTGAACAACATTGCACTGTGTTGTACTGGAGTGTCCTGGACTGAACCATACTTGACAACTTTGGACACAATGCACACTGGTCTGGACTGTGCTGAATAACATTGCACAGTTGTTGTAATGGACTGAGGACTGCTGTGAACAACACTGCAACGTTACTGGACTGGACTGGACTGCTTTGAACAACATTACACACTGTGACATTGGACTGGACTGCTTTGAACAACATTACACACTGTTACATTGGACTGGACTGCTTTGAACAACATTACACACTGTTACATTGGACTGGACTGCTTTGAACAACACTACACACTGTTACATTGGACTGGACTGCTTTGAACAACATTACACACTGTTACATTGGACTGGGACTGCTTTGAACAACATTACACACTGTTACATTGGACTGGACTGCTTTGAACAACATTACACACTGTTACATTGGACTGGACTGCTTTGAACAACACTACACACTGTTACATTGGACTGGACCGCTTTGAACAACACTACACACTGTTACATTGGACTGGACCGCTTTGAACAACACTACACACTGTTACATTGGACTGGACCGCTCTGAACAACATTACACACTGTTACATTGGACTGGACCGCTCTGAACAACATTACACACTGTTACATTGGACTGGACTGCTCTGAACAACATTACACACTGTTACATTGGACTAGACTGCTTTGAACAACATTTTGCTTTATTATACTGGACTGAACCGGAGCGGACTCAACTTCTGTGAACAGCATTGCGCTATATTATGTTTGAAGAGCTGGACTGCTCCTGAACCTGTTTGAACAATACTGTATTGGTCTGTGTTGCTGTTGTCTTTTGTCTTCACAGACAATAATTATAATGCCATCTGTAATTCGTCTTTGCCAAGCCCGCCAGAGAGGATGGAGCTTAGCGCACAGTGAAGCACTCGGTGAAAAGGCCTGCAGTCGATGCATTGATGTAGCTCCCTTACAGATACACACACACCACCAGAAACAATTTCTTTTTCCATGATTGTGATCCTCTGCGACATGTACACGTTGTGCAGGCCAAGGAAGCCGGCCTTCCACCTCCAGCAGAGCGCGCTGATGGTACAGACATTACGCTGCGCACTGAGCAGGGTCTGCTGACGGCCATCCACCAGCAGGAGATTGCTGGGCAGGTTCGCGCCGACAATGAGACTTCACACAACATGGCCGACCAGCTGCGAAAAGACATGTCAAACTCTCTGAGCAATCAGATTGTGAGTCATTGTCTGTGTTTCTCTCTGCTGACAGATTTCTCTGTGTGCATTCATGCATGTGTGTGTGTGTGTGTGTGTGTGTGTGTGTGTGTGTGTGTGTGTTTGTGCGTGCGTGCGTGTGTGTGTGTGTGTGTGTGTGTGTGTGTGTTTGCTTGTGTATTAGTGTGTGTACAGTTGAGAGTAAAAGGAAAGGGAAAGAGAGACTGACAGAGAAAGAAAAAAAGGGAGAACAAGAAAACGAGCATTCATGCACGTTCATGGAAAATTATTTGTGTGTTTGTGTCTGTTTCTTTGTATGTGTGTGTGTGTGTGTGTGTGTGTGTGTGTGTGTGTGTGATAGAGAGAGAGAGGGGGGGGGAGGGTTAAAAGAGAGAGAAACTCTTTAAGTGCACATTAAAATGGTTGGACAGTGGTGTGTGTGAAATAGAGAGAGAGAGAGAGATTGAGTTTGCATATGAACATGTGTGTGTGGATAAGTAAATGTGTTTACACGTGTTGAGGGGCATGGAGGGAGGTTAGGAGAAGTGGGTGTTCAGTGAGTTCCGAGTAGTTCTGACTGTTCCACATTTTCAAATTGTTGATATTTCAAGAACTCAAAAGTGGCACATGCATCAAAGACTTGTGTTTATCACTGTGGTATGTCATGTTCGCATTGCGTTGCTTAGGTCCAAGCTGAATCATTGGTTTGTCAACTATTTACTGTGTTGCTGTCAAATGATGTTTCACTCAGCATGATTTCTGCTGAAGTGCTGGTGTCATACAGTGACATAGGTTTAATTGGTTTATGTTCTGTCTTGTAAATTATTTGTCACACCCTCTTTGATTCGTCTTTATTATTGTTGTTATCTCCAATCAGAGCGCCTCGTTTGTTTATAATGCAAACATTGTTTTAGCATGAAAACAACACCCTCCTTTTGGATAAAAGTTTTTAGGTACGTTGTATGTTCAGACATAACTTTTTTTTATCATAATTATCCAGATCTCTGTAATACATCATTATTTACAAGGGAAATGATCGTGGTATGTGTAGAAGGGGCTGAAATTATCCAGATCTCTGTAATTCATTGTTGTTTACCTGGGAAATGATCGTGGTGTGTAGTAGGGGGCTGAAATTATCCAGATCTCTGTAATTCATTGTTATTTACATGGGAAATGATCGTGGTGTGTGTAGGAGGGGCTGAAATTATCCAGATCTCTGTAATACATGATTATTTACCTGGGAAATGATCGTGGTGTGTGCAGGAGGGGCTGGGTGGTCAGAACCTCCTCCCTGACGACAAGGTCAGAGAGAACTGCTGAAGAAGCAGCGCGAACAAGAGCATGACCTTGCCAACAGGATGGACCGGCACCGGCAGTCACAGATGGACCACCTGAACAACAAGCTGGCCCAGAGACGTCAGAACAAGTTCCAGAATCTGCAGCAGCAGCAGGAACAGGAGAGGGCTGACGTAAGTGATTACAGTGGTACCCGAACCATTCTTACTGTTCTTTCACCCCTCAGCATTCACTAGGAATCAAGATGCTTCGTTTCTGCCTTCCTTCACTCTTCATTTTTTTCCCCCATTGAGCTCACACTTGTGTTAAGTTTTGCTCAGTCCCTGCTTTAGTCTTCCCCAGTCCGTCCCACAATCCACAGGACAGTCATCCATGTGTTTCTCTTCTTAGAGTGGTACATTTTGAAAATAATGTGCTTTTTTTTTTCAGGTTTCATTTCCTGTCGTTAAATCTTCCTCAGAGTCAGTGAAACATTGTGATTGTCATTGTTTTTTTTTTTGTTTGTTTGTTTTGTTTTCAGAAGAGTCAATTCTGAGAATCTCTTCAGAATCAACAGTACAAATTGCCTTTGTTTTGGGGAAGAATCATTTTCAGAATGAAACAGTGTGTGTGTGTGTGTATGCGTGTGTGTAAGAGATGGGGAGAGAGAGAAATCATATGATTTGGGAAATTTGTTAAACTTGTGGACGAAGGTCAGCATTTTCAAGATGCTCAAAATTCATGAAAAAAAAAAATGATTTTTGAAAGCTTGTGATTATTACACATGTTACAAAACATAATTGCCTTTTATTAAAGAAATCAACATTCGTGCTTCTGTCAGTTAAATGGGGGGGGGGGGGGGGGGTGGACACAATTTCTGTTGGAACAGAGTTATACTGGTCCCCAAATCGGAATTATCTTTTCATGGCTGTGATGGAAAAAAAAAAAAAATAGATGGCCTCCATTTGTCTGCTCATATTTCTTCCTCTTTGACAGAAAAAGTGGGAAAGATGTTTTTTTTTTTTCAATTTAAACACTGGCTGGAAAAAATGAAGAATGCACACTTTAGCTGTGCCAAAGATACATAAAATGTGCTCATCGCTGTTTGTCTTTGATACTGTGAAAATCATTTCTGAAAGGCTATGAAAAATTGAATGTGCCAGAAGTTTTCTTCCCATGTTTGTGTGTGCTGAAACGAAGAAACTGGTGTTGCTTTGACTTGATTCAGATGATTGTTTTGTTCATTAGTTCATTCATTTACTGTGTGCGCCTCCAGCTCTCGAGCCAGCTGATTCGTGACGGTCTTGACAACGATCGTGACTTCATCCTCCATAACCTGGACCTGCAGCATCAGCAGCAGCGTCAAGCTGTTGGGGCAGAACTGGATGCTGATGAGGCTGAGCAGCAGCGGCAGCTGAGTCAGGCTCTGGACGATGACCACTCTAACGCCTTGAAGAATATCCACCGGAACATCAACAAAGAGGTCTGTCCAGGAAAACCTTTTTTCTTCTTCTCTGAAGTGGAATCTCATTATAACAACTGTGAAAAATCAACTAAAATCAGATTTTGATAGAGAGGATTACGCTACAGTGCAGATATTCATAGCCAACTATTCAGAAACATTCACACTTAAGTGCTTGATTTGATGTTTGTTACAGTTCAGAATTTGTCTGTAGTTATATGTATTTTGTTACTGTTTTTACTGCAATTTAAACATGGCTTTTGTATATCTTTTGACACAATCAGTCATTAGATTTGAAGTTCTTAGAGGACCTCAGAGTTCAGCTAATGTCAGACACTGATAAACTTTTATTTCAATGCTGTTAGAAATACATGTTATCAAGTAGTTAGCTGAAATATAGCATGATTTAGAGTGACACTGGCAAAAAGTTTGTTTTCTATGATGAAGTAATTGTTGCCCATGGTGAGGCAACAGTAACAGGCATAATCAGTTCTTGACAGAAATAATCATGACTCCGGGATGGTTGATAGTAGTTTGTAAAGAAACCTGTAAATCGTCTTCTGAATACTTTAACCCATGTTTGTAAAACGCTGATACTGACTGGTGAAGAAGTCTTTTTAGTCCTGGACACAAATATGCGTGCACAAGGAACTAATGAAAGAGTTCTTGCCCCTGTTGGGATGCTGAGGGCATTTTTCCTGCCTTCCAGAAGTTCTGTGTTAGTAGTCCCCTGGTTCCTGTCACTCTCTGATGCTGCCTTTTCTTGTTTATCTCTACTGTTGTCTGGTGTTTGTTTGTTTGTTTGTTTTCTTCTGCCTTTAGGTGGCCCATTTATCTTTCTTCGTTCTTTACAGTCTTGTACACTTTTCTCTGGTTGCAAAGTATGACCTGTTTGGTTTGTTATTATCCGCCAGCTAGGTACATTGCGTGGCTTGGGCATTGGCTTCTGCTGTCTGCAGCGTCTGTTTGCCTGTATGGCTGTTTTATGTTTTTCTAACTCCTTGCATTCTGATGTTTTTTTGTTTTTCTTTTTTTTTTTACTTTTAATTCGTAAACCAGGTGTAAAAAATTAAAACTGAGTGGCTTGTGTTTCAACATTGTGTAGTCTTATCTGCCTTAAGAATGTTATAATACAACTGCCATGTTCTTAACTGATGTGTCTGTGAATACAGTGTCATCGCTGTTCATTTCTTTCTCAGGATGGTATGCTGTTGTTGTTTTCTCAACATGTTTACAGCCCTCAAATGGCCCACTGTGGTTGGCGGGAAGGGAGAGAAATATGAAAATTACAAATGAAAGTGTTATTAGGTCTTCTTGCCCTTGATTGGAATCTTGAGGCCATTGATCTAGAATGTCAATAAAAAGACTTGTCAAGTGCTCGCTGTTTTGTTTTAGCATCTTTGCACAGGAATCTGTTGTGCTGTGTTCACCAGATTGAGACCAGTATACCGGAGAAGGACCGTCTGGCAGCTCAGAGGTTGATGGACCAGTATCGGCGCGACCTTGAATCTCAGGGTCATGACCTTGAGAGTGAGAAAAACAGACAGCTGGCTGATCTGCAGGTGAGAATGGAAAAAAAAACCCAGGTTACTCTACCCATGGTACTCTACCCATGGTACTCTACCCAGGGTACTCTACCCAGGGTACTCTAAGGCCTGTTTGTAATTAAGATTATTAAAGGATAATTCTGCCTGTTTGAAACGGAGACAATTGCAAGGAACTCACACCTATTAGTAATGTACATCATGACAATATTTCAAGCCTGTTACTTTTTGTGGATAATGACATGGTCCTACTGGTCCTGTTAGTAATTTAGATAATGACAATGTGGATAGTTTCAGTTCAGTCCATACACATTACACCACATCTGCTATGCTGCAGGACCACAGTATGCAAGATTTGCGGCTGATGGATATTAAATTGATAACTGAGTTAAAGGGATTTAAAATGAGAATCTCTTGGATCAGATTGGGTAGATATCTCACCTGTGCATTAGCCCAACAAGCTGGTCAGACCTTGGTTCCAGTGAAACATTGTCTGTGCCACGGTTATTATCATTATTACTGTTATTGTTATTATGATTATTAGTTTAGTTGTATCATTATCATTATTATTATTGCAATTTTCTTATATCATGATCATGATTGTTATTAGTGTAACCAGTATTGCTTCCCCTTCAGGCTTATCTCCATTCCATAGTCTTTTTGCATCCAGTTCAAACAAAACTCTGTCCTAGTATAAGAGGGCGCCGTTCATAGAAGCCCCAGTCACACACACACACACCAAAAAAAAAAAAAAAAAAAAAAGTGTTTTTCAGCCGCTGGAAATGTCACCACCTCTCTAGATGTCATTCAAAGAGTAAAAGACAGAATCAGTTGTAACGAGTTCTTGGGATGTCTTACAAAATAAAGAGTACCCACTGTATATAAAATTCAAGTTTGATGGACGATGAAATATCTTCATAAGACGTTGCTTTTCCTCTGCCACTGAATAGATATTTCAGGTGGAAAAAAATAGATTACGTTCTCTGGTTCTACCTCACACGTTATGGAATGATACCCTGTACGTTGTCTCAGGCCAAGTTGTCTGCCAGACGCCAGAGAAAGCTGCAGGAAGCGGCTCGTCAGATGGAGGAGGAGGCGGCACGCCGCTTTGTCTTCGAGCAAACCCGTCAGCTTGCCGAAGGGGGTGGGCAGTCCGACGGTTTAGAGGCTGGTTCTGACCTGCAGCACAGACCTGATGTCAACTACACACAGTCCAGCGAGGAGAGGGCCATGCTCAAAGAGCAGGTAACTTTTTTTTTTAACAAATTATTGTTATTATCCTTTTTTTTTTTTTTAAAGACGGAGGTCTGTCAAAAGCTCCAAGTAAGTGCTATTCCCAGCTGAATGACCTGTCTAAATCCAGTAGTCATCATTTCTTTATTGATCACTAACAAACTGTTGTACTGAAGCAGCAACAAGCAGTAGTTTATGGTGTGCTCAGTGATGAAAAAAATTTACAACAATAAACACATTAGTGGGATTGCATCATCAACATTCATACACGAATTATTCTTCTGTAAGATATCAAACTGTGGTATTATATAGTGCAAAGTCATTGAATTTTGTCAGAGGGAGGGTGGAGGAGAGGGACTTGTCTTGTAATTTGTATGTCCCTGTTGTTTTGTGGACTCGCTAACATTCTCTTTGAAAATTTGTTTCAATTTCCACCTGCAGTCATCCCCCTTTGAAACTAACTGTCCAATGCCTGGGGGGGTTGTCACATACAGGAGCGTTCGAAGGAGGACATGAAGAAGCGTCACACAAGCAGGAACGTGACACGCTGGCCTCCAAGCTGGACCAGGAGGCGAAGGGCGAAGAGGCGCTCTGAAGAAGCAGATTGACGGAGAGATGGAACAGCTGCTGAGGGAAAAGAAGAACAAAAACGCTGCAGAGCAAGCTGCACGTTCCGACCTGAGTCAGCAACAGCTGGCGGAGGTGAGGGTTCGAAACAGAACGGATGATTCAACTACTGGGTGGCCTGGCCTGGGAAAACCGCTTCTTGTACTATCAGTGATGATCATGGCTTATACCCTGGGTGAAAAGGAACAGTAGAATTTGTTTATGTAAATTCAGCATCACTGGTGGTAATGCGGTTTCAATATTCTCAACTTTCAGCTGTAGGCCAGAGCCAGTAAAGGAAGTAATTCGCTTACAAGTGCTACTCATTGTTACTCTAACGTTTAAATGAACTGAAAAAAAAAAAGAACACCTTGATCTCCATTGAAAATGAACAGACCCACAGGCACCCACACCCAATTACACACACACACAACACGATCCCAAAGAAGGCAAATAAGGAAAACAGGTTGATGCAAGAGGACATGCACAAATTTCAGAAATGCTGTGTAATATTTACCGTACTTGATGTGTTTTGATGATGGGTCATGGGTCGTGCATTGCAGCAGCTGATGGCCGGCACCAGCAGGAAGTGGATGATCTCCAGGATAAACTGGAGTCGGAGAAGTCACGCCAGATGCTGGCTTTGCGTGATCGTTTAGCCAATAACCGCAGGCGACGTATGGAGGACCTGCGTAGAAAGCAGGACGCTGAACTGACCAAGAAATGTTAGAGCAGCGCAAAGAACTGGATGATGTGCGACTCAAACAGGTGTGTGTGTGTGTGTGTATGTGTGTGTTTCTGTGTGTGTGTGTGTGTGTGTGTGTGCGTGTGTGTGCGTGCGCGCTCGCCATGTGTATGTGTGTGTGTGTGTGTAAAAAAGAAAAAAAGCCCTGAAACATCAAAAAAAAAAAAAAAGAAGAAATTTTGAAAAAAAGAATAAGAGAGCATGAGCTAGGGCTAAGGTAGGCTGATGCATCAGGTTTGAAAGTTGTTTGTATTATTAGAAAGAACTATTTTACCTTGAGATCAGGTGGTCACTACAGGGAAGAAGCCTCTGCATTGTGATGGCAGACGGAAATGAAACAATCCCACCCCCAACCCCCGCTTGTACAGAAATTTAGAGTTGTGTGTACACTCTGTAGAAATGCATTCATGTTTTTAGAGTACTCAGGTCTCCTGCATGCATGTGTGCGTGTATGTCATTATGAGCTCACCAACATGTGATAGCGAAAGGGGCTTGTACATCTTTTTTTTCTTTTGCGCTTGGAATGACCGATAGTTTGAAAATCTTGTGTCCTCAAATTAAGTCATGCATTTGCATGGTCTATTGTTGTGTTCACTCAAACTTAGTGTTTTGATCATGCATGCTGATACTGTGTGCTCACAGGCTGAGTGTTGTGTTCACACAGGCAAAGGAGGTGGAAAAGGCGGCCATTGAGGAGGGGATCAGGGAAAACGGCGTGGAGGACAGTGACAGAGAGTGGTACAAGCTGTGCTGGCCGCCCGTCATGCTCAGGTAATTACTTCACTGCCCGCCATGCTCAGGTAAACACTTCACTGCCCGCCATGCTCAGGTAAACACTTCACTGCCCGCCATGCTCAGGTAAACACTTCACTGCCCAACATGCTCAGGTAAACACTTCACTGCCCGCCATGCTCAGGTAAACACTTCACTGCCCAACATGCTCAGGTAAACACTTCACTGCCCGCCATGCTCAGGTAAACACTTCACTGCCCGTCATGCTCAGGTAAACACTTCACTGCCCGTCATGCTCAGGTAAACACTTCACTGCCGTCATGCTCAGGTAAACACTTCACTGCCCAACATGCTCAGGTAAACACTTCACTGCCCGCCATGCTCAGGTAAACACTTCACTGCCCAACATGCTCAGGTAAACACTTCACTGCCCGCCATGCTCAGGTAAACACTTCACTGCCCAACATGCTCAGGTAAACACTTCACTGCCCGCCATGCTCAGGTAAACACTTCACTGCCCAACATGCTCAGGTAAACACTTCACTGCCCGTCATGCTCAGGTAAACACTTCACTGCCCGCCATGCTCAGGTAAACACTTCACTGCCGCCATGCTCAGGTAAACACTTCACTGCCCGCCATGCTCAGGTAAACACTTCACTGCCCAACATGCTCAGGTAAACACTTCACTGCCCAACATGCTCAGGTAACACTTCACTGCCCAACATGCTCAGGTAAACACTTCACTGCCCAACATGCTCAGGTAAACACTTCACTGCCCAACATGCTCAGGTAAACACTTCACTGCCCGCCATGCTCAGGTAAACACTTCACTGCCCGCCATGCTCAGGTAAACACTTCACTGCCCGCCATGCTCAGGTAAATACTTCCCTGGGCTGAGCCTGACAGGACTGTTTTAAGCATGTCTTGGACTTGGCGTCTTAGTTTGAGATTCAATCAACATGCCTTTTTGCGCCATGTTCTTTGGTCTTGGCTTTTGGTTTAAGCTGCCATTGACATGACTTTTGACTGTGTTATGGATCAGACTTGGTGTGTTATTTTGGGTCTTCTCTTTTACCTGATCTTGTGTGTATTTTATCTTTGATTATGCCTTTTTGTCTTTGAGGGAGAGTGGGACCTTACTGCACTTCCAGATTGTTTAGAGAGACCAGTAAAATGGTTTTGAGCATTTGAACACTCGATATTAGGCTGGAGAACTGTACAGGGACATTCTCATATGAATTTGAAACAGACCATGTCTCAGGTGAGGATTGACCCACCATCCTTTTTCGACATTCAGACATTTGTTTGGACAGGTAAGTTTGAGAAAAAGTAATTTTACAGATAACAGTAGTTTTACAGTGTACTTACCTTCCCAAACACCAGGATGCACTACCACCTCCCTGCAGAGGTGGGAAAAGGTGTGAAAACTGATCTAGTTGAGAAAGAGCTGAACAGTGTTAACTTACTTAGAGAGATCACTCTGGTGCCCATCCATAATTGACATGATGAGACTGAAACTCGGTCAGGAGGAGCCATAATAGGAGTGAACTTTACATATGTGAACTGTGTATTCCAAATCCAACCAGACCAGCCATACCAGAAAGTATGTTGAGCATGTTGAAGCCAAGTATTCAGTTTTTGAAATCAGCTAAATAAGAACTGATCAGATCAGGTTATGGCCAGCATCTTATATCACAGACAGAAATGACACACGTTGGAGAAGAGACTGTTGGCTATGAAAGTTGCCAGCCAGTCTGCTCTCGTTAACGTGCTGCAGTTAGGGTATGGCTGATATCATACCCTTATGCTGAATGAACGGTTTTGCATGTGACATCAAGATGTGTGAATGTCTTTGGATGTGGTAAAAGATATACGAAGGGCCATGTATGTGATCCATAATATGTGAAAACAGTCGGTAAATTCCTCACATTTCAGCTCCATGTTTGGTCTGTAAAGGGAAAGGAAAACAAGGGAGATAAGTATGGTGTTCACCATTTGGCCCAGTTCTATTTTCATCATGCTTGTTATTTACTCTGTCAGATTTTTATTACAATTAAAATGTTCATGACAAGTGTGTTATGTGCCAAATTGAAGAACAGTTGTTCTCTTTCATGCCTGAAGATGAATTGGATGAAACACAGTGATTAAAATGGACATTGTCTGTGCCAGTTTGAAAGATAGTGTTTTCGTCTTCTAGACTGACTATTATTGGATGTTTTTTGCATGCTACAGGAGTTGCGGGACTTAGAAGCAGCCCACCAGGCCAAGCGACGCATGATGGTGGACGAAGCTCTGAGCAAGCTGCATGCTGAGCACGACAAGCGGCGAGCAGAGCTGATGAAACGCCACCAGGCGGACTTGGCCGCTCTGCAGGTCAGTGGCTTGAACAACATAGTTTTCTGTTCTTCATGACATTGTTCCTTCAGTTGGCACTCTTCTTCTTCTCTGTGTCCTTTGGATCCATTCAAGACAGTTCAGAACTGTTTTCTGTGTAGCAATAATATTTAGCGTTTTTGTTGACAAGAACTGAGACTTATGATTGTTTTGAGGTTTATGGTTCAGTTCAGGTCAGTTCTTCAAAACACTGTCAACTTCTGTTAGCACTATTCTTCTCTGTCCCTTGAATATATTCAAGGAAATTCAGAACTGCTCCATGTAGCAGTAATATTAAGTGGTTTTGTTACACAAGAACTGAGGGCTGTGATTGTTTGGAGGTTTATGGTTCACTTCAGGTCAGTTCAGGGTGTTTGTTTCATAGCTTAAAAAAATTTTTTTTTTGTATTTAGATCCTTTTTTTTCATGTTGCTGTCACATGATCTAGGCCACTCCAGTGGCAGTACCCTCATGTTGCTCATTCCAGCTCTGCACCCACAGTTTCACCCAGGCTGGTCCCATTGCAGCGCTGCCCTGTTGGTGTCAGATTATCATGTGGCAACTCACCAGAGGAGACACTGCGATGTAGCTGAGCCACTTCGGTGGTGCTCAGTGTCTTCTCTGAGCCACCAGACACAGGACACCAACTACCAAACCCTCACCGACAACAATGGCTGAGTCACTGAGCCAGCATGAGTCAGTGTTGCCCTCCAGAGGGCGCCACCACATCCACCCTACTGACTGCCCCCATGAACTTCTGAAACACATGCACTCACCTAGGGCATAAACTTGGGAGTTTTCTGTTTTGAATGGTGAGATTGCATTTAGACATATCCACTACTGGTGTTAAAGAGCACAGGAACAGTCACTCTTCTGAGTTATTCCAGTGGATGTGACAGAAACATGCAAATGAAGAGCAATGGATGGGCACTGCCTACCTGTTATTCCATTCTTAAAGATGGAGGCTGGTAGCATGCTGCTTGAATGCGTGATGGTCAACTTAGGCACAACCAACAATGCAAGGGAAACAACTCAAACCCTTAATAAAACACCATGACTCGTTTTGCATGAAGGCATGTGTGTACACCTGTTGTTGTGTGGAGTGTGTTTTATTAAATTCTTTTCATTTTCAGAAAGAAGTTTTGAGCCCAGAGGAGATGGCAGAACGCGGGCAGCTTTGTTGAACCGTCAGCAGTTAGAGTTATCCGACCTTGATAAGCATCTTCAGGAGGATGAAGATCAAGTGCAGAGAACTGCAGCCACTGACTGGGAAGTGGCTTTCGCTCGTGACAAGCTGGCTCTGAAGGAGCGCCATTACAAAGGTGTTGTGTATGTGTGTGTTGTGTATGTATGTGTGTATATGTGTGGTATGAGAAGGCCTTTTCTCAACAGTATTTTCAACACAAGCAGAGATCAGTTGAAATCAATATAGAACATAAGAATATGAGTTGGCATACAGTTAGCTTGTGTCTACAGCTAAAGGCTATTTACAGTATTTGTTTCCGTGTGTTCAAATTTAATTCTATTTTGACAGCACAGCTCAGTGTGTGTGCATACTCTAAAGTCTTCGACTTACATCATCATATGCTATTTGTTACGCCAGGAATTTGCGGATGCTCTCAAAGAATACAGCCCTCAGCATGATGAAGTGAGCTCAGCGGAAGGAGCGGCAGCAGATCTGGAGAAGGTGAAGGCCGACCTGGAGCAGCGACATCGGGAGAAGGAACGACAGCTGAAGAAAGAGCAGGAAGGTGTGTAGTGACTCTTCAACAGCCAGCCTGCCATGGCTTCTGATGGTTATGTACTGTCATCTGTTTCACTGATAAAGAAGATGGTTGGGAGTGTATCTGTGTACAAAATTAAATCCGGTGTTGAAATTGGTTTGTATTAAGCACACTGCTATCTGTCTACATAAAACCAAGTCTGATGGCAAAATTGGTATGTATTAGACACACTGATCTCCCTACATAAAACCAAGCTTCTCACTTTGCCACTGGCTCTTGACATTGTGCCTTATGCTCAGTGTGGGCAGTTTCCAGTTTACTTCATTATTCTTCAGAAATAAGTTTGTTTTGAATTCAAAAGCAGATTTTGATTGCTGCTTTGTGTATCTTCCAGTTGCCTCAATGTGAATTTCACACAGGTACGTTGCATGTTGATTGGTAGTCCCCTCTTTGCTCACTGATATGGCCTCTGCAATCAGCATGGCACTTAACAACAAGACTTCCACCCCCATCCCACCCCCTTAATCTCGATTTTTCTCTTTTCATTTTTTTCCTTTTACAGATGCAGCTGGATAACTCCAACCCAGCAGTGACTGTTGACAAAACTGATAGTGTTAGTTCAGCTTCGTCTTTAGATTTGATTTGACTCCCATGATTGCATGATTAAGTATTAGAGTTATGGTGTGGCTATGTATGATTGTTGATCTGGCTGACTGCAGTTGGCCTGGCGCTGGTCTGGTGCTGGCCTGTCATGTTATTTACATATATGTGTAATTGTTTGTTTGCTTTAGAACTTTAAGGATTTTCATGTGTTTTGAAAATTTTACTTTCTCATTTTTACCTGGCTTTCTTTTAGAATTCAATTCTTTCGCATTAACGGAACCCTGTCTTTGTTCACAAATGGTTGCTTCCTTATGTGTCATAGTGCCGTTGATAAAGGTACGTGAAACAGAAGTAAGGGGAAAGGGGGAGACCATAGACAGTCATGTTTTTGTGGACCAGTGTTTTTGTTGGGTCTCAGTGGCTCCAACATATTTTTGCCAATTGCTGGACTTGGTGCGCATGAAGTGAAAGCCCCTTAGGCTGTGTCTGAAACACTAGGAAGAAGCTCTGAGGAGAGCTTGGCAGCAGAGGGCCTTCAGAGAAGCATACCCCCTCCTTCCCCCACAACTCCCCCCCCCCCCCCCCCCTTCCCTCTCGGGCAAGTGTTTCAGCCCTGAAGTTACACACTACAGGGACCGGATTGCATTCAGATCATGTCACTCTGCTGTGAGATATTTTTTTCTCTGGTGCTGCCAGGATTCGAACCAGCAGCCTCTGGGTGGGTGGGCATCTGACACAGCAGTTTTCTGACAAACCAGCCATATGCGAGGACCAGGCCAAAGCAGCAGAGTTTTTGTTTGTTTGTTTTGTTTCACAGAGGTCCCATGTTTTCCATTACCAACCAGACGTGTGTTTTAACCAAGCTCTAACACAAGTATTCCTCATAATGAGGCGCTTTGGAAGTCTGTGAGTGTGCTCCCTTTCTGGCAGGTCTACATGGAATTGAAGCAATCATCCAGCTCACGACAAAATTGAGGATTCTAGTCGGTTATCTAGAAAGACTTGGGGCCTGCCTTCCTGAATTATTTCTGATCTTTCCTCAGTATCTTTCCCTCCAGTTTGGACAAGTCTCAACAGATTTAAACATTGATTGCTAGCTTTTTATTTTCCTCTGCTATGCAGTTGTTCAGTTGCATATGCATGTTGATGTGCTTGACAGAGTTTGAGAAGTCGGAGAAGAAACGCCTGGAGGCGGAGATGTCTGCCTATTCTCAGGAACTGGAGAACGAGACCAAGAAGGAGAAGGACAAACATGACCGAAACATCGAGGCCTCAACAAGAGGAAGGAGGAACTGATTGAAGAGAACAAACAGAAACTGAAGGTACACAATGGACTCATGAAAATAGACATGACAAAGTCTGTTTAGAAGGCTGTGCTTAACTTTGATATTTCTTTGTTTTGTGTTTGAACAGGTATATGATTAAGGTGATTACGTGTGTGTGCATATGTGAGAGAGAGAGAAGCATCCAGAAATTCAAACTTCAGTGATAAGTATTACTTAATGTGGTTGATTTAAACACGTTTGTATGAGTAGTTTTTTATATTTTTCCCCCTACTGTCTTTTGTACTTTCTTGTGAGTCACTCTCAGAATAAGTGACTTTTATTGCACGCTTAGTTTTTTTCTCAATTGATCTTGACATGTTCTTTAGATATATATCGTGCTGAACAGTTTAGTAGTGGGGGAAAACAAGTGCAGGGTAACAAATCTTTCATGAGTACTTTAATGACTTGGCGAAGATTCAAATTTAATAAGAAAAATAGGGGAGGGGAATGGGAGGAAGAGAAAGAATACAAAAACATGAAATCAGTAAGATTGTTGAACTATTCAACTTGCAGCTTAGTGTAACCAACAAATACTCTCATCAAGACAGATCAATTTATATTGTCTGCTCTTAGACAGATCAATTTATATTGTCTGCTCTTAGACAGATCAATTTATATTGTCTGCTCTTAGGCCTTTAGTGTAACCAACAATACTTCATCAAGACAGATCAATTTATATTGTCTGCTCTTAGACAGATCAATTTATATTGTCTGCTTTTAGGCCTTTTGTCTGCAGGATCAGATTCATCAAGGAGGCGCAACAAGTTGTTGTAGTACACCCTTGGCCTCAAGGGAGACACCACACTCTAGAATTCTATGGTGTTCTCATTACCAAGGGTTGAAAAAAAAAAAAAATCTAACAGCACCCCTTGTAGGATAGAAAAGTAAAACGAAAAGAAAGTGTGGTAAGAAAATAAGTTGTTATAAAAGTAACATCATTATATAAACATTGTAAAATGCAGGGGAAAAAATCTTTGAGCCTATGCTTGAGGATCCTCTTCAGGATGCAAGGGAGGTAAAAAGATGTGAAACAGTCAGAGTGGTCAGCTCTGCTGTTTAATAACCCAAGCAATGTCAGCTGCTAAGAATTGTGCAGAACAGCCTTTACTTGGACCAAACAATATCATGCGAACAATTTAGTAATGGGGGGAAAACAAGTGTAGGCTAACAATTCTCTGTTATTACTTTAATGACTTGGCAAAGATTTGAATTAAATTTTGAAAAAAAAAATTTAAAAGGGGGCTGGGGGGAAATGGAAGGGAGAGAAAGAAAATGAGAACATAAAATCAGAGAAACTTATAATTGGTAAACCCTTCACTAGCAACACAGGGGAAACCATCATAATCCTTCCTCAAGACAGATCTGTTTGTTTTGCCTGCTCCTAAGCCTTTCGTCTGCTGGATCAGACTCATCAGGGAGGCACGGCTGACAGATACAATTTCAAATATATATAGCTTTCTTGAAGCAGAATGTGTAAAAATGGGCAATGAAAAGGAAAGCACGCTCATTACCATGAGTCCCTGATGCAGATCTCGCAGGAGTCTGGATTCCTGCCTTCATCCAAGCTATTAGTTTGTATAGTATCATGAAGAGGTCGTTATCTAGGTGAAATATTCCACTGAAACCTTTCCATAAAGGTTTGCAGAAATTCTATACAGTAAGGTTTAAAGTGAGAGGGTAGGAAATCTTGGTGGGGAGGTAAATTTAATGTAAAGTAGAGCAAGAACATTTCAGAAAAGACAGACTTTAGTGAGGGAGTTCTTCAGCAGGAAATAAGCCAGGTGTTCGAGAAACATAAGACATACGAAAGAGTCTTTATGGAAAGTAGGACAAACACAGGGATGTTCTAAAAAAAAAAAAAAAAATGTGGGAGGAAGTCTTTATGGAAAACAGGTGTAAAATTGACAGAAAGGGAGATTTTCTATAAATACAAGACATAAGACTGGGAGTTTTTATGGAAAGTAGGTGTAGAATTGATGAAAAACAGAGAGATTTTCTAGAAATATAAGACATGAGGGAGGGAGTTTTTATGGAAAGTTGGTGTAGAATTAAATAAAACAGAGAGATTTTCTCGAAATGTAAGACTTGAGGGAGGGAGTTTGTATGAAAAGTAGGTGTAGACCTGACAAAGAAAGGGTGTTTTAAGAAAAGTCATCTTCAGCCTTCCCCATGCTTTCCTTTGTACCCATGAATCCAGACACAAAAACCTCCACATCTCTGAGACATAACTGTTTTTAGTAAAACTGTAGGTATCTCTCAAATGCAATTTACCCGTTGACACCAAATGTTAGTATCTTTACACCAGAACAGAAACAAACGGTCAGTCCCATCATTTGAACTATACACTTCCAATGAACCCACATCTACATGAACCCACTCTATTTG
>JADBJO010009787.1:49035-79831 GCA_016801955.1 Conus betulinus
TGTGTCGGATCAGAACAGGCACCACTGAACTCCACCATATTGACTTGGCAGCACGGCAGTGTCACCTCCTGTTGGTTATATGAAAATGAAATCTGATTTGTTTGCCTATGGACTACTGGTGCTTAAAGTACATTTCCTGTTTGCTTATCTGACTTCACTGACACACTGAAATGTCTCCACCACCTCAACAGAACACAACTAACGAACATTTTACACATCCTTTTTTTTCCCCAGGGGACTTAAGAGACGATTCGAAGCCAGCTTTTGTACAGGAGTACCAGCGAGCTTTGACAGTCGTGTGCGACTCTCTCTTCTTCTCTCATCACAACGGCCCCTCAGACACCGTGCAGGCTGTAGCCTCGACCATGGGGACGGACGCTCGTTCTGCTGGCCAGGCTCTGCAGTCGCTGTTTGGACAGTCGCCCACGGAGGACGCTCGTACCCGGGTTGTTGAAGATCTGCTGGACATCAAGGTGTTGCCTGAAGTGGACGCTGAGGGCCGGCAGTTCAGTGCTGACCGCGTGCAGGAGAGGTGACTTCAGAGTTTATGATGAGGATGAATGAGCTGGACTTTATCATGGGAGTGTGAATTTGTATGTTTGTTAATATGTATGAATCTCTCTGTGTGTGGTGCGTGTTTGCATGTGTGTATATGCATGTTTATGTTTGCTCCTAGGTGTGTGCGTGTGTATTTGTGCCTGTGTATGTATGCATGTTTATGTTTGCTCCTATGTGTGTGTGTGTGTATTTGTGCATGTGTGTGTATGCATGTTTATGTTTGCTCCTATGTGTGTATGCATATTTATGTTTGCTCCTGTGTGTGTGTGTGTGTGTGTAGATTAGTCACTACGTGTGTGCCTAGGAGTTTGTATGTGTGTGTGTGTGTGTATGTAAAATCATTTCCTGTGATCTGTAGATTTTAACTGGCATGTATCAGAAGCATGTAAAGAAAACAAATTAAAGCAAGCCACAACATTCATCCTGTTGACTCATACTGTCAGAAGGTTACAGCCCTTTGGACGCTGAACAGCATTTTTCTCATACTTACCTGTCCAAACAACTGCCTTTTCCCACTCAGCAGTTAGTCCCCCTGATTTCTTTAAATGCAAAATGTACACCTTCGGCAGTCGGCCTTCATAAGTGAATATACAAAAAATGTATACCATTCCATAACTAGTTCATGGGATGTGTATACAGCTTACTAACCTGTGGAATTAGTATATTCCAGTGTTGTGTTCTGACAGTGATATTTTAATGCATAGCCATGCATGAGGTATGGACCCAGCTGACAGACATGTTTTTTTCCGGACAGGATGGCCAAGTACAACAACTTTGCCACCATGAACAAGCTGCAGGGAATGCTGGGAAGCGTGGAGGACAAAGTTCGACAAGCACAGTCACAGGGGTCATCAAGGTTGTGGCAAATGCAGGCATAAGATAGTCACGTGACGCCCACCCTACTTCCGATTACGGAAGATGCCGAAGACCAAGCAAGATAAGTCTTGTGCTCTGTCTCGCCTATACTTTGCCTTTGTGTAAAGATTGCTGTGTTTGCACTCTGTACATTTATCTGTGGCTTCCGCTTATATCTTGACGTGTGAGGTTATCGGATGGGCTAGCATTCTAACCTTATTCGCTGAAATTTTCTCGCGATCGTGGTGCTCCCGGTTCTTGTCTATTTGCGTAACCGGTTCGAGGTTGATCGGCATTTTCCATCGCCACGTCCCTCGCGTTTTCTCGGCCTCCCTTTGTCCATCGGCCTTGCATTCTCACTCGCCTTTACGGCCTTTTGCCCCTAAATTCCGATTTCTAATCTCGCCGTTACTTGTATCACGATTCCACTATCTCATCTGCGACGATCGCGGGTCGGTTTCGTCGCCATCTTGTTTTGCGCCAGTCTCCATTCCTTGTCGCACCAGCTTTCTAGCCCACGCAATTACACGTGTTTGTCGTTCGGAAATTGCTTCCTACATTTTTTTACACCCCTCCCATTCATTGCCACATTTTTCGATCGGCGTCGTGTGCGTGGCGATCGCATCGCCCTTCGGCATTGCTGTTACACGTGGCGTTACTCAGCACTTTTGGTTCACGCCACTGTCGTTGTTGCCCACGCACGGTTTCGTTCATCGCTGCTACTGCGTTTCTGTCACTGTGCGAGCTTGTTTACTTTTATATTTCCATTGTGTTATATTGCTATTGTGTGCGCACGGTCGATCGACCTGTATACCCTCCTCGATCGACCGTCGTGTTACGATCGTGTGCTCCGGTTTTCACAACCTCCCGCGCGACGATCGTGAGCCGGTCTCGTCGCCATCTTGTTTTTGCGCCGGTCTCCCTCTCTTGTGCACCAACTTCTAACCCCCTCGGTATTTTACGTGTTTTTTCGCCCTGAATTTGCTTCCTCAATTGGTTTGCACCCCTTTCTTTCAGTTGTCACAATTCTCGCTCGCCTTCGTGTCCTTAACGATCGCGATCGACCGGCGTCATTGTATTTACACGTGGCGTTACTCAGCACTTTGGGCCCACGCCACGGTCGCTTCTCACGCACTGTTTCGCTCATTTCTGCTGCGCTTTGTGTCCCTGTACGACTTGTTTACCTGTATATTCCATTGTGTGCGTTGTTTACATTTTTATTTTATTGTGTGCGCACGATCGATCGATCGGTCGACTTGGTTATCCTCCTCGATCGACCGTCGTGTCTCCCGTTTACGATCGTGTGCTCCGGTTTCGCGCTCGGCGCCATCGCCCAATATGGTGAAGGACTCGGCTGGGTCGAGCAATAACTCTGACGTTCAGAGTTCGCTCACATTCCCGGAGGACCCACGAGTTGGTTCCAACCCCGAGCGAACCGTCCTCTCCTTGGGAGAACGGCCCGGCCGCGGTAGACGGAGACGTCCCTCCCCGCGGAGGGGACGCGGGAGTCTCCCTCCTCTACCCGACCGACGGACGCACGACCGTTGCGTTCGAAAGCTAGAAGGCAACCGGCTGCGATTTCTAAGTGCCTTTCGTTCAACCTGCCCAGGAAATCTAAGGGCAAGGCCCCCCTTAAGGGACCCCGTCTAGCCAAGAAATCCGAGCGGGATTCCGCTTCTCTCCCCCAGCCACCCTGCCTTCTAGCTTTCCTGCGCATAGTCAGACATCCACTTACTATGCCGAGTCACGCGACCCCCCGGCCCCCGGGGACCTTTGCCGGGCCGCGGACAGGCACGGGTGACGGCCTTGGGCTGGAACCCCCACCCGTCACTCGCACTTATGGGACGCGCGGGTCCACTTCTTCCCCCCATCCGGACTCGCCGTCTCACGACGCTCTCCCCCACCGTGCACAGGTGCAGCCAACACCCCTGCACGAGGAGCGTCCAGTTATCTCCGGACGCAGTTTTATGGCCACGTCTTGGCACGACCATGCACATGTCCATAACTCTGGGCGTATGGGAACACCGAGTGCATCCACCGGTTGTGAACATACACACAAGACGGCCGACCAACCCCGCTCGCCCGTCAGGTTCCCCTAGGGGTTCAGGACGTTCGGGGTCCGACCTACTCGGCCCCCATTTGGGCAACGTCCTCGGTCCCGTTCCTCCCGGGGGGAGGATCTACCAGCGGGACCACGGGTAACCTGTCCCATTCCACTGGGACCCGGCACGCTCCCGGGAAAAACCACATACCAGGGTCGATTACTATTCCCCCCCTGCTGCCCAAGGTTACCCCGGTCCCCGGCGAGTCCCTCCCTGCACAGTACTCTGGGCCGCCACAGCCCGCTTATCTCCCCGGGGACCAGTGGCTCTATGCCCCCGAGAGGGACCAGTGGCTCAATACACACACCCAACCTGAACAACAATTTGGTCGATTGTGGCACCCAACCTCGCAGACTTGGGTCGACCTGGGTCTCCCACCTCGGGCGCTGTCCGATCGGCAACCGGGCTCTCTCCCACCCCAGCCCGTCTGCCGAGCATAGAGCCACGAGGGTCCCGCCATCCCCCCCCCCCCCCGCCACCACCCTACCAGGGCGGGACCCTCGCGCACCCGCGCAGTTGCCCCCTGAGGAAGACCTCCCTTCCCAGGAACTTGACTCCCCACAGCCTGAGGACGACTACGATGAGGACTTCTTCTCATCCCTTTATGACATCCACACCATTGAACGGTTTTCGACCGGACTTCGTGTCGAGGGACGCCCCTCCCTCTGCCGATCTTGGCCTTCCCTGAGATCGTTGGGCTGCCCCCAGCCCAATACTCCAGACTCAGAATTGTCGCACCTCAGTCACTCACTTCGCTGTGGGAGAGTCCGGCAAAACGCGCCAGGGGTGCAGACGCCGTCCCCCACGCCGGGTCAAGACCTGCCCCCGGCACCCAATGCGGCCCCCTTCGGCGCCCTACTTGGGACCCACAGGAAGCACCCAGTTGCCTCCCTCTTTGCCGACAATCCGGTTACCAGGAGTGGGCCATCTCCCAATCAGATTGTCGCCTGATACCCAACCGGGGGCCCCCCCTACTTCGGCCACCATCCCCTTTAAGCGCTAAAGGACTGGGACCGAGTAGCCCGGATGGGCATCTTACACACCACTGCAGGGCATGCCTACCTTAGCATGCTCTTGCAGAGGGCGGAGGTACTCTGGCCTGGGGATGACGGCGCCGTCCCAGTGCCTTCGGATACAAACTCCGAACCACACCAGGACGAACCTCGCTTATTCAGCGACCCCTTTATGCGACACCTAGTTAACAGGATATCGCATCACTTGGCGGCTGCGGCGGACAGCGCAGCAACAAGCCCATTTTAATTGTCTGCTAGTGGCTAGAGACGCGGTGCTTGCACGCTCCTCACTCTCCCCGGCACTCAGGGCATCCCTACGATGTGTCCCCGGCCAGGATCACTCGCTCTTTTGGCGAGCACTCCACCTCGGCTATGTCTCTCTCGCTCGGGAACGCAAGCAGGCGGCGTCCTTTGCCCCCCGGCCTCAGCCAGCCACGCCTTTCCAGGCCCCCCAAGCGGCCACTTAACTCACAGAGGCCTAAACCTAAACCTCGCCAAAATTTTTGGTTTGGCCAGCAAGCACGCCCCCCGGTGACTGGAGGACACTCCCGTAGTGCGCATGGAGCTGGCCCAACCTGCCCAGCAAGGCACCGCCCCACTCTTCCCCTTCCCCCCATCTGGACCATCATCGGCTCCCCTGGCGGGCAACCTCTCCCGGCCGCCTGCCAGTGGCGACGTATGGGCCTCAGCCCCCCTGGGTAGTGTCGGTTCTTCAGGACGGGTTTCGCCTACCGTGGGCTCACCGTCGTCCTCCCCTCATGCGCTCTCCTCCTCCGTCCCCCAGCGACCCCCCCACCTGCCCAGGCGGACGCCCTTCGCCTGGAAGTCCTCGAACTCCTCAGAAAGGGGCCATCACCGAAGTTTTCCAGCCCACCCCCGGGTTTTACTCCCACCTGTTCGTGATCCCCAAAAAACTTCGGTGGGATGGAGGCCCATCCTTGACCTTTCTCCCCTCAACAAGTTCCTCAGACATACCTAGTTCAAGATGGACACGCCCTCCCAGATCAGAGACTCCATCCATCACGTAGATTGGGCTACCTCCATAGATCTGAAAGATGCGTACTTCCAGATCCTTATTCACCCGGCGCACAGACGTTACCTCCGTTTGTCTGGCAAGCTCGAGTGTTCCAGTTCAAAGCTCTCCCCTTTGGCCTCTCCCTGGCACCCTTCCTCTTCACGAAGGCGTTCCGATCTCTCTCCCAACACAGTCCCTCGAACTATACACAGACGCCTCCAACTCGGGCTGGGGGGCCCACTTTGGGGGACAGTCATGCCTCGGGGATGTGGGACGCACAGATGGCTCGCCTCCACATCAACATATTAGAATTGGAAGCGGTCAGGCTGGCCCTCCTCCACTTCCAACATCTATCTCTCACCGACTGGTTCTCCTCCTCACGGACAACACGTCGGTAGCCCATGGGGGGGGGGGGGGGGGGGGGGGGGGGGGGCTCACTCCATCGGCCTCTCTCTACGGACAGAGGCCCTCCTTCGCTGGTGCCACGCACGGGGAGCCACCCTCCGTGCGAGACACATAGCGGGGACACGCAACATCCTGGCAGACACTCTCAGCCGGTCAGGGACCCTTCTGCACACAGAGAGTGGACCCTGAACAAGCTGACACTAACCACCGTCTGGGAACACTGGTTCAAGCCCATGGTCGACCTATTTGCGACCCGGTACAACCATCGACTCCCCATGTATGTCTCTCCACTCCCGGACCCCCGAGCGTACGCGCGGTCGATGCGCTCTCCCTCCCCTGGACGGGACTCCTCGCCTACGCCTTTCCCCCCTTCCCCATACTTCACAAAGTGATCAGGAAGGCCAGGCTGGAGAGACCCAAACTCATCCTCATAACCCCGTGGTGGCCGACTCAGTTGTGGTTCCCGGACCTCAGGTCCCTCACTCACGTTCCCCCTCTCCAGCTAGCCCCTTGGTGGGACTTACTCAGACAACCTCGCTCGGGCCTCCCTCACTCCAATCCCCAGATGCTTCGCCTACACGCTTGGCTTCTATGCCAGCCAAATTGCGACCACCGCGATGAGAGAGATGGGTCACGTGGTGCACGGCTAACTCGGTCCCCTACCTCCTCCCCTCCAACATCCACATAGGCAAGTTCCTATCCCACCAGATAGGCAATTTCCTATCCCACCTTTCATCCTCTCGAAAGCTCTCTGCTAGTTCCATTCGGGGCTACAGATCGGCCGTAGGCACCACCATCTGACAGCTGGGCGGCGGCCATCATTCGACAATAACTTTCTCCTTAGAGAACTATCTCGGGGGGGGGTGGCCCTACTACGGGAAGCTCAGTCCCCTAGGCGCGCTCCCATGTGGGACCTCTTTCTGGTTCTTGACTCCCTCAGAAACCCCCCTTTCGAGCCCCTCCGTGCTATTCCCTTTGTGTCATTCTTCTCCCTTCAAGACCACCTTCCTTCTCTCCCTGGCCTCAGCCAGGAGGCGAAAGTGGGATTCAGGTCCTCAGTTGTGACCCTCGGGACATCGCCTTTCTCAGAGACGGATCGATCGGTCTCGCTAAGTTCCTGCCTGAGTTCTTAGCGAAGAACCAGGAACCGGGCACGACCTCTCCTTCCTGGTTATCCGCTCCCTAGCGGATATCTTAGGCAGCGAAGGCAGCGGGGACATGGACCTATGACCCTCTAGGTGCCTCAGATACTACTGGGAGCGTTCCCACCCCAGGCGTTCCTCTCAGAGAAGCCTCCTTATTTCCATCAACCCCCAACAACAGAAAGACATCTCGGCGGGCTCGATTTCTAGGTGGCTATTCTATACTATCAAATCTGCCTATGCCCAGGCCCACAAAGACCTCCCAGCCCTTTCCCCTCGAGCCCACGAGGTCAGAGCGTTGGCCATGTCCACAGCGTTCCAGCACTCTGTCCCCGTGTGCCATCTCCTGGAGGCAGCCTACTGGCGTTCGGAGAACCCTTTCATAAACTTTTCTCTAAGGGACATCCGCATGACCAGGGCTGATGGTTCTAAGGGGTTTTCATTTGTGGCGGCCAATGCAGCCATAACAGTTAACCCAGGAACCATTAGGGCGCTCGGCCCTCCTCCTATTCCTTTAAATTCTGCTATGGTCTGACATGGTATAGTATACGACGCCAAAATGGGGAGTTTTTGTATTATACTCCCTGTTTGGCTAAGTATACTTACCATGTCAGACTCTAATGCCCGCCCTACCTTCCCCGCTAGCGCCAAGGTTCCCTGGGGTTGCCTTGCGCGCAGGCCTCGTTGAATGACGGACAGTACACGATCTTCGGCATCTTCCGTAATCGGAAGTAGGGTGGGCGTCACGTGACTATCTTATGCCTGCATTTGCCACAAAACTTCGGCCTGACAGAGCTGACTGACAGCCGTTTAATGCGGGTGCAACAGTGTTAGCAAGGGGAGGCACTCTTGGTTTCAAAGATGTGTGTTTTAATCTGATACAGCAGTGTTCTCAAAGTAAACAGTTGGTAGCTTCTTGCTGAAATGTTTGACCAGGTGCAAGATACACAACACTCAGAAGTGATTTGGAAAAAAGAAATCAATCCAAACCTTGGAACCAAGATGCCACCACAAGATACCAAACAGCAGACACACAGTGATCACATCCCCAATGGACCAGTGTACCAGATCGTCAGACAGCAGACAGGACTGTGACAAAGACATACCGACATCAACCAACAAAACAAAACTCCGTTTGTGTGGCCATGTAACAAGATCCAACAGCCTTGCTAGAACAGTCCTTGCGAACCCATTGATGGAGGGGAAGACAAAAAAAAAAAAGTAATGAACTGACCACATTACAGAGTGGACAGGGAGAATACAATGAACTGACCACATTACAGAGTGGACCGGGAGAATACAATGGACTAACCACATTGCACAGTGGACAGGGAGAATACAATGAACTGACCACATTACAGAGTGGACAGGGAGAATACAATGAACTGACCACATTACAGAGTGGACAGGGAGAATACAATGAACTGACCACATTACAGAGTGGACAGGGAGAATACAATGAACTGACCACATTGCACAGTGGACAGGGAAACTTTTGTAGAGACCCAGGCCTTGGCAAACCACCAACAGAACTGGAGGAAGCTGGTGAACTGTTCTTCATTGTGGTGCCGCACTGACTCCCCGCTGCGTAAAGGGAGAAGAGGAATAAGAAGTCCTTACCTTCAGAGTACCTGTGTTTCAACAGGTGTTGCATTGTACACAAACTCTACAGAGTGATATGTCCCGGAGCATGCACTTTGTTGCTGATAAGATGGCAGATTAGATCCACGTTTCTGTGTGATGTATAACTGATCGGGATCAACAGTTTTTACCAGGCACTCAAAGCAACATAATTTTGAACAAGCATTGAAGTATTAACAAGGTCCAGTCCCTGATGACTCCATTCTTCCTACTTCCCATTCCCTCCTCCTGATGAAGACTGAAGTTTAAAAATTTCCTCGTATAACCAAAAGCAGCACAATTCTGGGGCATTTTCATTGTTTTGCGGTGATAATCAGGAGTTCACTACCTTTCCAACTACGTCATGCTCCTTCCTTCCTGATTTTCAAGCCTGCACTTAAAACTGTCTGTTTAAATGTCAGTTGCAGAATAGCACTTGAAATATTGTCTGAAATGTCACTTGCACTCTCTTTGTTCATGTACAAATGAATTGTTCACCATTTTATACAGTGTATGTGTGGGTGTGTGTAAGCATGCACATGTGAGTGCAAACTTATGGTTATGCCTCATGAACACAGGTGTGTGTGTGTGACCTGCATATATTTCAGATATTAATTTGTAAAAACTTGCAAAGATCCCAGTTGCCCACATTGTCTGAATGGGTGCTGTACAAATTGTCCTCATTATTATTTTTTAGACATTTTGACCAGCCAGGCAATACCTAGTTTCAAAACATATATTTTTTTTGTACAGATATATTGTTGACAAGGTAGCTAGCTCTGTGGTTTACCGACATGTGTTTTCAACAGGTGTAACAGTGCTGACGATGTAGGCAGTCACTGGTGTCAGAGAGGTGAAGGTGCAAACCAGGATAGAAATGTTGATGATGTAGATTGGTATGAGAGGGAAACTTACATGAGGCAGTGGACTGTAGACAGTAAACAACAAACAAGAAGGGTAACTCTTGCTCCCATAATGAAATACATACACGTCCATAACAAATGTCGCATACGACACCAAACTGTTTTTCTTATTTATTGATCAAAGACGCAGGTTGCTACAAGCTGAGAAATGTTTGTGTGACCAGGTACGACAGTGTTGACGAGGCAGGTAGCTCCCAGTTTCAGCATGGCCAACCTGAGTGGTCACGCCCTGTGGCAGACCTTTGCCAACAGACTGGGGTCAGAAGCAGACGAGTCCACAGCGCCATCTGAGTCCTCCGCAGCATCACAGGTAAGCCATGCTGGGAAAAAGAGAACCGTTTTTGTTTTGAAATACAAAGTCTGAGATCAGCTCTTACCAGTTCCATACATTTTAGCAGGTCATCTAAATCAAATGTCAGATAAAATTATTTTTGAATGAACTGAACACAAACGATAAGCACACATTGTAATACATCATTCTGAAGAGATATGAATATAGTAGCAGAAAGAAACTCGTGGAGAGCGTGGCAGCAGAGAGTCGTCAGAAGAGTAGGTTACAACAAGGTCAATAACAACCAGATGAAATATAGCTGAAAAAGTTCTCATTTTGTAAATCTTGAATATTGTGTGAATTTGATGTCATATCTTTTATGAAATTAAAGAATTCAAAAAGAAGAACATCTGTTTTCAATTCTTTAAATTTTTTTCACTGATTTGTAACAGAACTTCATAGCAATCATCCCATACAATCCACCTCAGGTGAATTGGTTGGTAATTTTTATGCTAAGACTACTGTATAGATTAACTCTGAACTCTAGAATTCATCACTATACACTTGCACGACTGGAAAAAAGAATATAGTGATAAAGATTCAATATTAATGTTTCACAATAAATTGTTGAAAAAAAATCAGTGACAAGGTTTTTACATTAAAGAGAATTTTTAATTGGTGTACAATGTTGTAAAGCTTTAGAAAACAAAAAAAAGGACAATGAAAATGAAGAATGAGCATCCACTTATCCTCTTTATATTCAGTGCAAAATGGGTGTTGGATGAAAACAAGGCCTTTGAGAAAAGAAAAGTTGGGGGTGGGGGTGGGGGAGCACACACATATAAAGGTGAAATTCACATAAACAGTATTGTCGGTGGATGATTATCATAATGAGACTAGTTGTGAGAAGTGAGATAATGTTGGTATTAATGTAATAATGTTATAATGCTTCTTGGAAAGAAATGGAAATGATCACACAGAGAAAAGGGTTAACATGCCAACAGCAACAACAATTCCACACACACACACACACACACACACACACAGGGGGAACTTGTATAAGCAGTATTATTGAAATTAATAATTGAAAAGTAAACAGTACTGTTGGATGATGATCATGATGATAATAATTGTGCCAAGTGAAATAATGTTGGTATATATAAACATAGTGATTGGAAAGGAATGGAAATGATCAATGAGAAAGGGTTAACATGCTAAGAATACTACAAAAAGGAAAAAAAAAAGGAGAGAAAGGGATGAAGAACAGGGAGGGGATTGGTATCTGGGTAAAGAATAGATATAGTAAATGGAGGGGTGGAGGGAGAGGGGAAAGGAAGATAGCTGTAAGTTATATACGAGATGAATATAGCTGGGGGTATGGTAGTGTGAGTGCAAGTTGGTGGAGAATATAATGGGCTGGTGTTGCGGTGGTGGGTAGGTGCATGCTATTTTTGGATATTGATGACAGTGGTGGAGGGAAGGGGGGCTGTTATTGAGAAGGAAAAAAAGAGAGGGGGGGGGGGTGGTTGGGATGTGGGAGGATTAAATACTGCACCTACACTAATGTACAGGAAAGATGGAAGGGGAAGGGAAACTCATGTTGAGATGGTAGTGTATTAAGTTGAGAGAGAACCAGGTGTTTAAAAAAAAAAAGTGGGGGGGGGGGGGGTTAGGTCTGTGAGTAAACAGTGGATTGAGAGTGTGGTGAGAAGTCAAAGGTGAAAGGAGGGTAGCTGTAGCTTTATATAAGAAGCGGATAGTGGGGAGTATGGTGGTGTGTGTGTGTTGGTGGAAGATATTGCTGGCTGGTGTTGCGGTGGTGGATATGTATACTTGTGCTTCTTTTGGATGTTGATGCCATGGGGCTGCAGGGTTCTTATTTGGGCAATGAGATAGCACTCCTGGGTGATAAGCTCCAAGTTGTCTCTCAGTGATTGCCAAAATGCCAAGACTTTGACATAGTTGATGTTGTGTTGGGGGTGATTGAAATGTAGGGCAACTGGTTTGGGCCGGTTGTGGCAGATGTAAACCGGGTGTTCAGAGTTGTGTGTCTCAAGCGTGCGGGATGTCTCACCTATACAGATCTTGCCACACAGCTGGCAGTGGATAGCGTACACAATGTTGCGGCTCTGACAGGAAATGTATGTTTAATTATGAAAGAGCCTTTGGGGCCCTGTAGGATGGCGTCTGGTTTGTTAAGCGGGCAGATTTTGCAGTTGGGTTTTGAGCAGGGGAAAGTACTTGGTAGTTTAGGTGCAGCGGTTTTGTTCAATTTGGAGCACACAAGTAGATCTTTGAGGTTTTTTTCACATTTGAAAGTGATCATAGGTTTGTGGTTTTCTACTGTGTGCCAACTGGACTTCAGAATCCTGCAAATGGCGAGGGTGTGTGGATGGAAGAGGAAGTAGGCGGTCGATCCGTCTCTTTTGGAAGCTGGTTTCCAGAGCAGATGTTCTGGATACGGCTGTGGTATGGCTGACAGCATTGTTGATGACGGTACTGGGGTATCAACAGTTGCTGAAAAACTCTTGACATTTTGGCTGCTTGTAGTCTGAAATTTTCTTCGCTGGAGCAGAATCTGCCTGGACGGAGGAATTGAGAATATAGAATTCTGTCTTTAGTGTCTGGGTGGTGGGAAGATGTGTAGTCTAGGTATACATGTGCATCAGTGGGTTTGTAGAAAATGGAGGTTTTGAGTAGGCGATCTTCGAGGGAGACTCTGGGAGTCTGACCAGTTTAGCTGTGGGAGGGTGTTGTTGGTTGGGGGGCCGTTTGTTGAGGAAGAATGTGAGGGCCTTCAGTCCATCAGCATGGGGGCTAGAAGTGCAGCGTGTGAAGAGGAGGCTGGGTTGAAAAGTGGGGTCTGTGTTGTCTGAATTAATCATGTTGAGTGTGTGGGTTGTGTCTTTGAGGTATATGTGGGGAGGCTCTGTACTATGGGTTGGAGGGGAAAGTCTAAGTACTGTGAATGTTTTCTGTGGTGCAGTTGCAAGCAGAAAACAATGGGTCTGCCAGGTGTATTGGTTTTATGTATTTTGGGAAGCAGGTAGAAGTGGGCTGTTTAGTGTCTGTCATGATCAGGAGTTTGGCTGTGGTCAGTAAATTAAGTTTGTAGAAAATTAACAACTTGCCGACCAGAGCCAAACTCCTGCTTGGCCAGAAAAGAAATGCACTCATGAGTTATGAACATTCATCCTGAAGGAACTGTTGTTTTAGCAAGGCTTGGGCATGTGTTTCTGAGGTTTCTTCTCCTCTTCAATAAGATCGGCAAATGGCAGTGATGTGTTTTGGGTCGACGAGACCCAACAACTAAGCAATATATGACAAACAGAAATGTAGTATTTGTCTATAATTTTGGAAAGGATAAAAAGGATTTTCTTACAAAAAATGAATAAATGAAAAAAGAAAAAAGAAGGAATTTTCTTTATATTTACCTGTCCCAAACAAATGCCTTTTCTCCTACAATGTGAAACATCAGGAATGCCCCCCCCTCCCCCCAAAAGAAAGAATCATATGGAGAGCAGGGAGCTCCTGTTACTCAACCTACAGGAATATATGAGTGCTCTCCCTTGAGCAAAACAAACTCACTTTACTCCAAAACAAATCCGTTCTCTCCTTTTCATCGTCATGGACACATCTCTCACCAGTTCAAATGCTTGAACTTGGATCAGCAGAAAAACACCTTCTGAGTTGGCCTTATTTCTCTTGACCAGTCTACGACCTCCCAGTCAGAATTTTCAAGAGAACTTGCTTGCCTTGCATCTTCTTTTCAGTCTCCTTCACTGCACGGCTCTTTGGCACAACTCAACAAGACCGACATTATTCTCCCTCAATCATCAGAGTTTGCTATTCCTGTCAACGAGTGGTTTCCTCCCTAGACCAGCATGGAACTGGTGTCTTCTGCACTGGCTGCTTTCCATTCACCCGTTGCAGTTCTTGGGAATGCTGGCCGTCTTCAACATGGTGCTCGGTGTTTTCTCTTCACTGCGATGGTCACTTCTACATGGCGCTGGGGTGTTCTCTCTTCGGTGTTTTCTCTTCACTGCGATGGTCGTCTTCTACATGGCGCTGGGTGTGTCTCTCTTCAGTGCTGGGTGTTCTCTCTCTTCAGTATGACAGTTGTCTTCTACATGGCGCTCTGTGTTCTCTCTTCAGTGCGACAGTCATCTTCTACATGGTGCTGGGTGTTCTCTCTTCAGTGCAACAGTCGTCTTCTACATGGCGCTGTGTGTTTTCTCTTCGGTGTTTTCTCTTCAGTGCAATGGTTGTCTTCTACATGGCGCTCGGTGTTCTCTCCTCAGTGCGACAGTCGTCTTCTACATGGTGCTGGGTGTTCTCTCTTCAGTGCGACAGTCATCTTATACATGGCACTGGGGGTGTTCTCTCTTCAGTGCGACAGTCATCTTCTACATGGCGCTCGGTGTTCTGTCTTCAGTTCGACAGTTGTCTTCTACATGGCACTGGGGTTTTTTCTCTTCAGTGCGACAGTCGTCTTCTCTACATGGCACTGGGTGTTTTCAGTGCGACAGTCGTCTTCTGCATGGCGCTGAGTGTTTTCAGTGCAACAGTCGTCTTCTACATGGCACTGGGTGTTTTCAGTGCAACGGTCGTCTTCTACATGGCACTGGGTGTTCTCTCTTCAGTGCGGATGGTCAGCCAGTTTTGGCAGAGTGGTGACCAATACTCCCTGCTACACCGCTTAGCCTCGGTCCCCCATGTGGCAGAGACAGACCAGCCTCTGCCCCCAGCTACTCCTTCCCCTTTCCTGGGTAAGCAGTTTTGGGAGAGCGCCAGTCATGTTTTCCTTCATGCAGGCCTCAGGTAGAGGACCCATGTGAGTGACACCAGCTTGGAGCACAAGCTGAACGCCGTTGTTCCAAGGGGGGGTTACTGTGCAAGTGGGAAATCCCCGAGTAGCATGAGCAAGGAGGACAGGTTGCACTCGCACCAATTTTGAGGTGTGTGTGGCGTGGCGAATGGGAGTCAGACGAGCCAGAGGATTTGATCGTTCTGATGACGATGTTGGTTATACTGATGATGAAGACATTTCTTCTTTTGAGTTTACTCTTGCGTGTTCAGCAGCCAATAATGCTTGGCCAGTGATCGCTGGTACTCTGGCTGAGTCCAGTTTTGATTCTCCAGCCCCCGCTCCTCAGAAGACTAGGTTTTCATTGTTCGGCTGTCATAAAAGGTTGGGCAGTATCGAGAATCAATGAATGTTGCTCTTCTTGACTTGCTGCTGTACTATTTACGGGTACCATTGTTGTAAGCTTTTGTCCCGAAAACATTCTGATTAGCAAGGAACTAAGAAGATAAGAGTTCCTTGCTAATCAGAATGTTTTCTGGACAAAAACTTATAACAACGGCACCCCTTATTGTGTGTAAAGAGCAGAGTGGGAAGTCAAAAAGAGCAACATTCATAAATTCTGGATACTGCCCAAACGTTTAAAATAGTCGAACAACAAAAACCTAGTCTTCTGAGGAGCGGGGCCTGGAGAATCAAAACTGGACACAGCCAGAGAACTACCAGCAATCACTGACCAAGTGTTATTGGCTGCTGAACATGCAAGAGTGAATTCAAAAGAAAATGTCTTCATCATCAGAATAACCAACATCGTCATAAGAATGATCAAATCCTCTGGCTCATCTGACTCCCATTCGCCACGCCACACACACCTCAAAATTGGTGCGAGTGCAACCTGTCCTCCTTGCTCATGCTACTCGGGGATTTCCCACTGGCACAGTAAACCCCCCCTTGGAACAACGGCGTTCAGCTTGTGCTCCAAGCTGGTGCCACTCACATGGGTCCTCTATCTGAGGCCTGCATGAAGGAAAACATGACAGGCGCTCTCCCAAAACTGCTTACCCAGGAAAGGGGAAGGAGTAGCTGGGGGCAGAGGCTGGTCTGTCTCTGCCACATGGGGGACCGAGGCTAAGCGGTGTAGCAGGGAGAATTGGTCACCACTCTGCCAAAACTGGCTGACCATCCGCACTGAAGAGAGAACACCCAGCGCCATGTAGAGAAGACGACCGTTGCACTGAAAACACACCAGTGCCATGTAGAAGATGACCATCGCACTGAAGAGAAAACACCCAGCACCATGTAGAAGATGACCGTCACACTGAAAACACCCAGCGCCATGTAGAAGACGACCGTCGCACTGAAGAGAGAACACCCAGCGCCATGTAGAAGACGACCGTCGCACTGAAGAGAGAACACCCAGTGCCATGTAGAAGACGACCGTCGCACTGAAGAGAACACCCAGCGCCATGTAGAAGACGACCGTCGCACTGAAGAGAGAACACCCAGCGCCATGTAGAAGACGACCTTTGCACTGAAGAGAAAACACCCAGCGCCATGTAGAAGACGACCGTCGCACTGAAGAGAAAACACCCAGCGCCATGTAGAAGACGACTGTCGCACTGACGAGAGAGAACACCAAGCACCATGTTGAAGAAGGCCAACATTCACATGAACTGAAATGGGCGAATGGAAAGCAGCCAGTGCAGAAGACACCGGTTCCATGCTGGTCTAGCGAGGAAACCACTCGTCGACGGGAATGACAAACTCGGATGACTGAGGGAGAAGAAAAGCCGGTCTTGTTGAGTTGCGCTAAAGAGCCTTGTAGTGGAGGCTGAAGAGAAGACGCAAGGTAAGAGAGTTCTCTAAAAAAAATTCAAACCGGGAAGGCATAGACTGATCAAGAGAAGTAAGGCCAACTCAGAAAAGGGGTTTCTCCCGATTTTGAACTGGAGAGAGATGTGTCCATGATGAGGAAAAAGGAGAAATCTGATTTGTTTTGGTGTGCAGTGAGTTTGCTTTGCTCAAGAGAGAGCCCTCATATTCCTCCTGTAGGTCAAGTAGCACAAGCTCCCCACTCTCCATATGATTTTTTTCTTTGGTGGGGGGAGGGGAGATTTCCTGATGTTCCACGTTGTAGGAGAAAAAGCAATTTGTTTGGGCAGGGAAGTATGAAGAAAATGGGCCATTTTGCTTACTGGTACATCCAAAATAGAGAAAGGATCGGAAAATATTGTTTAAATTTAATTTTACAGAGAGATTAGGTCACATTTAATGAATTTCCAACACAAGTGTGTATGGTAAAGAACTAGTTAGTTTTTGTTTTTCTTCATTTAAATTTCATACTCGGATCTGCTAAAAGAACATGCAATCATCCAGTGTTGACCACTTTGTTGTTAATGGAGCAATGGACTAACAGAGTTTTTGCAAGTAATTCTTCACTCGAAGACACAGAAAACTAACCAAAGAGAAAGATGCACAGCTCTAAATTTTGTGTGGATAGCCTATTGAAAACATCAGTTTCCTTTGGTGCATGATGCTCCGTAAAGTGCCGTGCATCCTGCTAGAAGAGGAGCACCCTGACGGCTGTACAGCTGGTTAAAATGGCAGATTAAAGCATCACTCTCCTAGACAGCACACTGACAGCTGGGGAGACACAGTTGGCTAACGATACCAGAGTCAGGCATCACTCCGGCAAAGAGAGCAGACTAATGGGTGTACAGTAAATAACAAAGAAGTAAGGTAACTCTTGCTCCCATGATAAAACAAACGTACGCCCATAATGCCAAAGGAATGCTGATTTACGACACCAGATCGCCTAGCAGACATGACCGCATAGAGCACACAAAGAAACATATCCAAAAAAAGGGTGTTCCAAGCCTGCCTATATACCTTGTACCAAACACATCTACACAGGAACAGCAACTGGAGAATAGAACAAATACAAATCAACATTTATTCAAAACTGGCACAGCTATATTGATCTTGAATATAGTCAGACAAGTACATTGATGAACAGAAAAGAACGCAGGTAACCTCAATTTGATTGAAATGAAAGGAAATATGGAATGAGGCAGGGAACAATAAACAGTAAACAAACAAGTAGGGTACTCTAGCTCCTCACAATAAAACAAATGCACACCCATAACTCCAAAGGAATGCTGCTTACGACACCGAATCGAAGTGTGTGTGTGTGTGTGTGTGTGTTTGTGCACACGCATGTATGTGTTTATTTACCTTGTGCCAACCTTCATGTCAAAATCCTCATGTCTTATCTGCTATTCTTTACGTAAAATCCTTTTCTCATTTCTTTCCCACAGGACCACTACGACGATTTGTGCAGCGATTTCGCTCGCATATGTCAGCAGCAGATCTCTGTGCAAGACGCCATACGTACCCACAAACAGGACATCACCTCAGAAATGGAGCTGATGGAGCGCAGTAAAGGAGCAGAGCGAGAGCTGCACTCCCAGAAGCAGAGCGAGGCCAGCCAGCAGCTCCAAGCGGCCAAAAACCAGCTGGAGAAACTGAACGCTGAACGTTCCCGCATCGAACAGCTCTTGGAGAAATCAGCTGTGGCTGAAAGTAGCCCTCAGCCAGTGAAGGAGCCAGCTGCAGCCACAGCCAGTGCTAAAGGGAAGCACGAGAAGTCAGGACGCAAAGACGGGGGGAAATCAAAAAAGTGACTTGCTAATGTTTCCCACTCGTCGGACAGATGCTAATGGCAGTTTAAGAGATATTAAAAGAGCAAGCTTGTAAATGGCATGTAAATACAGATGAAGTGATTGTTTCTGATTTTAAGTTGCATTCCTTGATTTAAAAAAAAATGAGATGGACTAACACTGAGAATTTCTGAGTTTTTTTCTTATTTGTAAAGATTTACATCTCGTTAATATTGTGATGATGATGATGTATTTGTATACTCTAAAGAATTTTTTCTTTATTATTCAGAAGAAAAATGCCATTTTGTTTGAAATCTCCTCTACTTGTTACCAAATCATTCCATACTGATCTTTCTATTTTGGCCCCATGGTTATCCATTCCATTACTTGGTCCCTCATGGGGGAAGAAAGTCTTATAAACCACATTGTAATGTTCCCACAGAAATAACAATTTTATATATTGGTCACAAACACAAAGTCAAATGTTTCATAGTCCATTTCCCATTTTTTCCCAAAGCAATATTTCCTTATATTAAAAATATATTTCTATACAATATATTTGTCAGTTTTGTTTTGCTATGTTGCATGTTTTAAAAGCTACATGACCCCAGCTCTTTGTTTGTTAAATGCATAATGTTCTCTAAACTAATCATGTTACTGCAATCTGATGTGTGATACAAATGTTTGTTCTGTTTGTGATATCTTTTTTTGCATTTTCAAAAAGCGGTTTCCAATCAACTACTCAGATTTCTATAATGTTTGTGATATATTTTTAATAGTTTTTAAAAAGCAGTTTCCAATTGACTATTCAGATTTCTATCATGTTTGTGGTATGTTTATATGTTTTTCAAAAAGCAATTTCCAATCAGCTTTTCAGATTTTTGATAATCATTGTCTAACCAGTACCACATTCCGTCCACATCTTTCCTATAACAGTGTGCTGCTGCTCCGTCCAATGTGAAGGGAAGAAATGGATAATAATTCTTTTTGTTGTTTGCCTGTTTCAGTCTTCCTTAGACCTTCTTTGTAAATCAACAACAACAACAACAACATTTTCTTTGTTGTTAGACATTTTCTTCGTTATCCAGACCTGCGCTGTTGACAGGTCGTGCAATCGTGCGTGTTTCTGGATAAACTGAGCAGAGATGTTTTTGTGGTAGATACACAGGTGAAAAGAAAACAGTGTGAGGGAAATGGGGTAAATCAGAGTTCACTGTTCTTTCTCATAGACAAAGGGTGTCTGTATACAAAAATGAGGAATATTTAAACTCTGACACAGCCATGATGCATTAGGTTTCTTGGGATATCTAGTGTAGGTTTTACAGATCCAACAGCTAAACATAGCGCTCATTATTCAGCTTTTGTGATAAATAATTCTGCAAACCACCAGCAAACTTTTGAGCGTTTTATTCACAATCGAAAATGTTAATCAGCGATTGGTGAGATTGAAATCATGACTGGTTATGATGTAGTTTGAATATGCATGCTGCTAGGTAATCATACAGACAGGATATAATCTACAACTTGTTTTACAAAACGTGTCTAGTGATAAGGAAGTGAAGACGCATACACAAGGACTCATTGATACTTTCTTTTACATATTTGCTCTGAATGCATATGAAAAACATTGATTTGGCGATTTGGGGCTTCATTGTATTTATTTATTTTGAGAAATGTTTAAACATTGTTTATTTTTCATATCTTTTGTGCTGGTTACTCAGAATTAGTAATGGTAAAAATATTTCAACAATTTTGAACACAATCGGTCATTAACTGTTCTGAGAGATTTTGTGGCCCTTTTCCATATTTAATTATTTATTATTTTCATGTTTATTTTGCAGTTATTTGTACACTAAAGCCTAATCTGATAACAAAAGGGAAGCGATTTGGTTTACTGGGGGGAGAAAATTATACATACCTGCAGGTACACATGTACCCACATTCCATTTACAGTAAAGGAGATTTTAATGCAAATGAAATTGATTAAAGCTGACTTTGATTTTCTTTAAAGAAATCAAAAATAGCCTTGGCATATCACTCTTATATGTAATAGTGACAGACTTTTTGAGAAGACTGGACCACCATTTATGATGGACAACGTACCATATAAATTTGTTTGTGAAGTCTTTTGTATATAAAAAAAAATCCCAAATTTACCTTCCGTCCAGATTATTTTCTGTTTAAATAGGTACAGTTACTGTATAATTTCCTTTGATCTTTTTCACTGAGGGGGGATATTGTGTACATTGTTGTTGTTTTTCACATAAAATACTGAGATTACGGAACATTTGCTTTATCATCCATTATATTGGCAGACAAGTGATGACATGTCACACTTTGGACAATGTTTAGTGTTTTTACATTTGCTTGTTTTATTTTTTTCCATGACATTACATGATGCAAAGTGATGGCTAGCTTTGTTCTTAATCTGAATATGCTTTTAACTTTTGTGCATTTGATACAACAATAAAAGTTATTTTCTCAAAGCTGAGATATTGCGTTCATATGGGAGCCTCTGAATTCTGACTGACTGACTGAAACCATTTCTTGTCAAATTAACCATAGGTTGTACTGACATTTTAAACAAAACGAATAACACAAATTTAGAAAAGTAAATTAAAAAGAAATACATTTAAAAAAAAAAAAAAAAGTGAGACACTGTCAATTTGTTATTTCAGAGATGTTAAAATTGTAAAATAATGATATACGATACTTTAATAGAATTGTAAGGTGGCCAAAGTCCAATGAACATACAAATATCACTCTTTTCCTCTCTCTCATACTCCTACTTACTCCCATCCCTAGAACCTTCTTACACATATCCTTAATAAAATAATAAGGAATTATTATTCTCTCTCTCTCTCTCTTCCCCTCATCTGGGCGAGTACTCGGGAAACACAAACGTGCGCGTATGCGCACGCACACATGCGCGCGCACACACACACACACACACACACGTGGGTGCAAAAGCTCTCTTTCTCTCTCTCTCTCTCTGTCACACACACACACACACACACACACACCTGTGGGTGCAAAAGTACACGTGCTCTCTCTCACACACACACACACGTGGGTGCAAAAGTACATGCTCTCTCTCTCTCTCTCTCTCTCTCTCTCTCTCTCTCTCTCTCTCTCACACACACACACACACACACACACACGCACAGAGAAGCCTTCAGTCTTTCATGTTATTTACAGTCAACACAAGACTTCAATCGGTCTCTGACTGTCAACGTGACATAGATCATCACTCTGTCATGTTGACAGTCAATGTAACATAAGCCATCAGTCTGTCACGTTGTTCACAGTCGACACAAGCTGTCATGTTATCTATAATTAAGACGACACAAACCATCACTCTGTTACGCTACTTACAGTCAACAGAACGCAAGGTGTCATGTTACTTATAATTAAGACAACACAAGCCATCAGACTGTCATGTTATTTACAGTCAACATGACACAAGTCAACAGGCTGCCATGTTGTTTACGGTCAGCATAATCAGTCTGCCATGTTGTTTACGCATAATACAAGCCATCAGTCTGCCATGTTGTTTACGGTCAGCATAATACAAGCCATCAGTCTGCCATGTTGTTTACGGTCAGCATAATACAAGCCATCAGTCTGCCATGTTGTTTACGGTCAGCATAATACAAGCCATCAGTCTGCCATGTTGTTTACGGTCAGCATAACACAAGTCATCAGTCTGCCATGTGTGTTTACGGTCAGCATAACACAAGTCATCAGTCTGCCATTGTTTACGGTCAGCATAATACAAGCCATTAGTCTTCCATGTTGTTGACAGTCAACACAACACAAGCTGTCTGGTTATTTATAAAGAAAACAACGTTACCCATCACTCTGAAACGCTATTTACAGTCAACACAAACCATCAGTCTGTTAGGCTGTTTACAGTCAACACAACGCAAGCCATCAGTCTGTCATACTCTTTACAGTCAACACAACGCAAGCCATCAGTCTGTCATACTAATTACAGTCAACATAACACTATTCATCAGTCTGTCATGCTATTAACAGTCAACGTAACAAGTCATCAGTCTGTCATGTCATTGACAGTCAACGTAACACAAGCCATCAGTCATGTAACTGACAGTCAACACAAGCCCTCGGTCTTTCATATTGCAGAAAGTCAAATCAACAGAAGCCATCAGTGTTGTCATATTGTTAACAGTCCAAACACAATGTCTGTCACGAGGTGTAGCGCATATGGATGGGTTCCTCCCTGGATGCTAATGGCGCTCACCCGTCAACAGCATTTTTATCGTTTCTACTTTCCCCCCTTCACCATCCATCGCTTCCCCCAATCCATCTTCCGAACTACTTGATGATCGTGCTTCCTACGGTCTATCCTGCTCACTTCATGTAAAGTTCAATTCGGTGAGCTGACCTCGGCATAGACCCCTCGACCTAGCAAGATAGTGGAAAGTTAGCGGCTCAGCGGGGAAGACCACAGAAACGGGAAGGAACTAGAACGCGCGCTCTGTGACGCCCCAGATGATCGCCTGATCAAATTTTTGTCGCCGGCGACAAAATTTGAGCAGGCCTCGGTGCCCAAATTGTCACCGAAACCAAAATTGTCGCCCTGAAGTGGATAGGGACGTGGCATATTTGAGAGAGTAAACTATAGGGCTAATTTTGGTTCCAGACCAACATTATCTATGCGTTTTCACAATGTCGGGAGTGGCGTGGGTTTATGTTAGTGAGCCATCTGTTTCGTACAATAGCCAAACATGTGTCACGAGCATCCTTAATATAAATAGACACGCTAACTGCCATGGAACATACAGACTTCTGAGTTGTAGTGAATTAAGCTTCAATGCTAGTTTTTATGCATGTTGTAAAGCAAACTGGAATCAACTTGTCCTTGCTTTTGATTGTTTTTGATTTGGTTTGTATTGCTAGTGCTCGTCACGTACGAAGGGGTTGGATAATGAACTTGAAAGCGTATATTTAGTGACACATATTGAAATGTCCTTTATTCAGCATTTAGCATGTACTGTGGTGTCAACAGAACAACTGCAGACAAACCAAAACAAAAACAAAAACAAAAAGATAACAAAAAATCAAATAAAACTGATGTTTTAAATGCGAATTATGCATCAAAACTGTTCTTCCACTCTATTTTAGATTAGAATTTTCAGTATTGATAGCAGTAGTTGTAGCAGTAGAAGCAGTAGTTGAAATAGAAGCAGCTGCTGCCGCAGCAGCAATTGCAACAGTAGCTGAACAGTAGGTGCTTCAGTAATCAAAAGCAGCAGCAGCAACAAAACTAGTAGCTGCAACAGCAGTAGAATTAGTCAACGAAGCAGCAGCAACAGCACTAGTCGTAGTGATCATGGTAGTACCAGTAGTAATAGTAGTAGCAGTAGTAGCAAACTCTGTCATCCTCTAGCGGCTCCTACAACTGCGTTGGCACCAAACTGTAACAGCGCTGCTGTTCTTTTGGATCAGTCAGCGAGGTGGAGAGGGGCGACGAGCTGCATGGGCAACAGCCTGCCCCTCCATGTTACAATGCCCAGGCTTACATCCATCCATCCATACATCCACAAACACTCACTTGCACCTACGACCTGGAGAGGGCACTCCAGCTTCGTTACTTGCGTCAACACAACATGGGAAGCAACAGATACCAGTTCTAAGTCAGCGCTCAATTGGCGTAGAGCGCGACGCCAAGGGTTGCTTCCCGACGGTGGGAGAGATCTTGGCGTCTCACTGGACAGCTACCGCCCGCCTAAGCTGGGCAGCCCCCAGCCAATAAGTGCTGTCCCGCCACGACCTGCCTCTTCATTGGCTGCATGGAGATTAGGAGAACATCCCATAAGCAGGTCGTAAACTACCGCACCAGGCAACAAGAAAACTTCAAGAAAGGGATCAGTGCTAAAATGGGATGTTGGAATGTCCGGACAATGATGCCTGGGCTTTCTCTCAAGACCTTCAAGACATCAGCGACGCTAGAAAAACAGCTGTCATAAACAACGAACTCAAGAGGCTGAATGTGGACATCGCCACCCTGCAGGAAACACGGCTGGCTGACACAGGCACACTGAAGGAGAGGGACTACACCTTCTTCTGGCAAGGAAAGAGTTGTGATGCCCAAAGAGAGTGTGGGGTAGGTTTTGCAGTAAAGAACAACCTGCTGAGTATGACAGAACCAGGCAGCGGCGGTACAGAGCGACTCCTGACTCTCCACCTCATCACCACCGAAGGCCTTGTCACCCTTGTCAGCGTATATGCTCCGACTCTGCCCGCCACTCTAGAAACCAAGGATGAGTTCTTTGAAAATCTTGCATCTACCATAAGGAGCATTTCCAGCACAGAACAACTTGTTCTCCGGGCGACTCCAATACCAGAGTGATTGCAGACAACGACTGATGGCCCTCTTGCCTTGGCTCCTTTGGAGTGGGGAAAATGAATGAGAACAGACAGCGACTGCTTGAATTTTGCGCCTGTCACGAACGTGCATCGCCAACTCCTTCTTCAAGATGAAGCCTCAACATAAAGTCTCCTGAAGATACCCGTGTTCAATGCATTGGCACCAACTGGATTTGATCCTGGTGAGACGCTCTGCTGTCAAAAACCTTCTCCACGCTCGCTCCATGTCTTTGATGTCTCCCGACTGGGTTACGGCCAAATCGTTTGAGATGACTCCCATTATTGAGGCCAAGCGCACCGCACTCTTTGAGTACAAGCGGTGGTCACCCAACGAAAAGAATCTGCAGATCCTCAGGGCTGCCAGGAGCAAGGTTAAGCTTAATGCCTGGCGCTGCGCCAACGAATACTGGACAGAGCTAAGTGAGGAGATACAGACAGCCGCTGAAAGAGACAACATCAGAGGGATGTATGACGGCATCAAAAAGGCACTGAGACCAATGCAGAGCAAGACGGCTCCCTTCAGATCCTTTGGGGAAGTAACAAATGACCCCAGCCGGCAGATGGAGAGATGAGTGGAGCACTACTCCGACCTCTACTCCAGACAGAACACAGTGACCTCCTCAGCCCTTGATGCCATCAAGTGCATGCCAGTCATGGAAGAGCTTGACGTAGAGCTGACTGTGGACAAACTCAGCAAGGCCACTGACAGCCCGGCATCAGGCAAGGCACCTGGCAATGACGGCATTCCTCCAGACTTCATCAAACACTGCAAGACTACCCTTCTGCATCCTTTGCACGCAGTCCTCTGTCAGTGCTGAAATGAGGGAGCTGTACCGCACGACATAAGGGATGCCAAGATTGTCACCCTGTACAAAATCAAGGGCGAGAGGAGCGACTGCAATAAGAACAGAGGCATCTCTATTCTTAGCATCGTTGGCAAAGTCTACGCTCGGGTCATCCTGAACCGCCTGCAGAAGCTGGCTGAACGTGTCCACCTGGAATCACTGGGCGGCTTTCAAGCAGAGAGATCCACAGTAGGCATGGTCTTCTCCCTTCGCCATCTCCAAGAAAAGTGCAGAGAGCAGCGGATGCCCCCGTGTGTCGCATTTATCGACCTCACCAAGGCCTTCAACTTGGTCAGCAGAGAGATGGTCTTTTCAGGGCTCTCCGAAAGATCGGCTGCCCCCTTAAACTGCACACCTTAATTGTGTCCTTTCACTCCAACATAAAAGGGACTGCGCAGTTTAATGGCAACCTCTCCAAGACATTCGACATAGGCAGCAGTTTCAAACAAGGCTGCGTCCTTGCCCCCACCCTCTTCGGGATCTTTTTGTGCTCTCCTCCTAAGGCATGCATATAGCTTAGCGCAAGAGAGGATCTGTCTGCGGACCATATCAGATGGCAGGCTTTTCAATCTCGCCTGCATAAGAGTAAGGACAAAGGTCAATGAAGCCCTCATCAGAGATATGCTGTTTGCCAATGATGCCGCTGCTGCGACCCACACCCAGCGAGAATTGCAGTCGCTGATGGACCGCTTCTCCCAGGCCTGCAAAAACCGTGGTCTGACTATCAACCTAAAGAAGACAAATGTCCTGGATCAAGACACGTCGGCACCACCAGCCATCACCACTGATGACATGCTCGCCAGGAGAAAAGGCTCAATTCCCTCCACCTCAGATGCCTCCGGCGTATACTCAGCATCTCCTGGCAAGACAGGGTGACGACCACTGAAGTCCTGTCTTGCGCTGGCCTTCCTGCCATGCATACCCTGCTGAGACAGCGTCGGCTGCGTTGGTTGGGCAACGTTCGTCGCATGGAGGACGGTCGCATCCCCAAAGACGTCCTGTATGGAGAGCTTGCCGCTGGGCAGAGAAGCATCGGCCGCCCACAGCTGAGAGACAAAGACGTTTGCAAAAGAGACATGAAAGCGCTTGACATCGTTATTGAGTCCTGGGAGGACCTCGCAGCAGACCGCAACAGCTGGAGAAGCACTCTCAAGAAACAGCTGCAGATTGGCGAAGACAAACTGACAGTTGCTGCAGCAGAAAAACGAGCCCACAAAAGTGGGGATGACAGCCAACAAACCAGTGTTAACATACAGATACGACCACTGCGACAGAGACTGCCACTCTCGCATCCGTCTCTACAGCCACAGGCAACGCTGCTCGGGTCAAGCAGACAGCCCAGATAGCTAAATCCTAGGTCGGATATACTCTATCCATAGTCAGCTACGACTGACAGAGGCCTACTGCAGTAATAGTAGTAGTAGTAGTAGCAGTAGCAGTTGTAGTAATAATAGTAGTAGTAATAGTTGTTGTTGTTGTAAAAGTGGTAACCAGAGCAGTAGATGTAGCAGTTGCAGTAGTAATCGTAGCAGCGCCAGCAGCAGCTGTAGCAGCAACAAAAAGCAGAAGCGGTAGAAGTAGCAGCAGCAGCACTGCCATAAGTAGTGTGCACGCACACACGCACACACTCACCCAAACCCATATTGCAAAACGCCAGTTTGTAAAGTGAGCTGTCATATCGCTCACTGCAAGATGATAAAGCACGTAAGGCCTAACCTTCAAACTAACATACACCACCTAGACTGAAGCGATTTGTAAGCATCAAATGTCACTGGAGAACGAATTTGGCGACTGGCGACAAAATGTGCGGATTGAGGATAAACTTAATTTGACTCCGGCGACAATTCGGTGTCAGTGACAATTTGGTTGATGACGCCTGGCCAAGTTGTCGCTGGCGACAATTTGAGTGGGCGACCATTTGGGCGTAACAACGCTCGACTCGTGAGAACCATTCTAGCACGACGTAGCCACTGCTCAAAACTCGTGTGCTGCTCCGTTTCATCACCTGGTCGTCGCGCGTCTTCTTATTCCACACAACTAGATACTGAGACCTGCCCAAAACACGAGTTTGATCATAATACATATGCATACAATGACCGAACGAAATTTTTTTTTTTTTCGCACGGTCAGTATCAGTCAGCGAACAAGCAGCCGATGTCACATTCTAGTTCCTTACAACAGTGTGTGTGTGTGTGTGTGTGTGTGTGTGGGTGTGTAAGACAGAGACAGCTTAATTCTGTTTGTATTTTTTGAATTTCTATGCAATAGTGCATTTCTTAGATTTCAGCTTACTGATGTTCTCATTCCTGAATCGTTATCATTATCTTTTTTTTTCTAATATTATGATCATGATCATTGTCATAACCATTGGCATATCTTTTTTTTCTCTCGCTGGTCTTTCCCGTTATCTATATCCTCCTTCTGGTCTTTTTGCGTCTTCTATGTATAATAGCAACTTTAATAGTCTGCTGCCATTTTCTTTGTCACATATGTAATTAGAAGCATTTGAATACATTATAAGCACTAGCATGTTGTTCTAATTTTGACATTTCTTGTAAAACTATGTGATTGCAAAGTCGAAATAAACTGGTCAGCAAAGAACCCCTTCGTTTAATGTCATTAGAACTGCATCAGAATTAGCATGGATTAGTTCTGTGGCCTTGCTTATAAATGCTGAAACTTCTGGGGAAACAAAAGCATTGCAGTAGCCATTCACCTCATGCGGTTCCAGATTTACTGTTGGATAACAAACTACTAACTAAGTGATATGATATTTTCAGAGCGCGCTCGAACGTGAAATGTGAAGCCTTTTAAGTCCATTTCCAAAGTTCTGTGTTTTGATTTAGTTCTGGGGATTACCTTCGAACTTAATGCACGACGAATGAAACATATGAATAGCAAGAGATGATCAGTTACAAAAGGTCCAATATGAGTAAATTCACTAGTGGGCGCGCGCGCGCGCGCGCGCACACACACACACACACACACACACACACGCATAACACACACACGCCGCGCGTGCACACACGCTTACATAGACAGACAGACACACACACACACACACACACACACACACACACACACACACGGGGGGGGGGGGGGGGGCAATGAAGAAAATGGGAACATAAAATTAAGGAAATATATTTTAAATATGAAAACTCCTCACTAGCTGCATGAGGGAACCATCGTAATCCCTCTCGAAGGCAGATCTATTTGTATTGCCTGATCCTAGGCCTTTCGTCCGCTGGATCGGACTCATCAGGGAAACACGGCTGGTTGTGTCTGTACTCCTGGCGTCAAATAGAGACACACCCACAGTCCATAATACTGTTACCCTACTTGTTTATTGTTTATTGTTTACTGTTCCCTGCCTCATTCATGTTCAAAATGGATGTGGAGTCAGAACTTTATAAACAGCGTTAGGACCTTACCAGAGGTATGGATGTAGATTCAGAACCATTCAAACTGCGTTAGGGTCTTTTGTGGACTTAGAGGCATATAAACTGCGTTCGGACCTTACCTAAGGTATGTATGTGGACTCAGAACTATTTGAACTGCATTAGGTCCTTACCTTAAGTATGTGGACTCAGAAGTATTTAAACTGCGTCAGGGCTTTACCTGAAGTGTGGATGGGGGTCTTAGAACTTTAAACTGCGTCAGGGCCTTGCCTAAAGTACGGACAAAGGATGGGCTTGGGGGATGCGGGAAAGGGGTTTTGATCCAGTCAGTGTCATGCTAGCGGGATGTGTCTGCTCGTGATGCCCTTAAAACAAGCGCCTTAAGTGTAATTAGTAAACAAACAAACAAGCATTGCACCTTATTCGACCTTTCCCTTACTAATCGTATCTGTTTAATAGGTCTACTAGTCATCTCCCGTCACCTCATCTGCAAGCACACCTTTTTACCTTATCTACCGATCGTATCTCTTCACCTTACCTACCGGGTCATCCCTTCTCACCTTGTCTATCGCTAACGCCGTCTCACTTCATCTGACAGTCATAACTTTTCACCTCATCTACCAGTGACTCCTTATCGGACAGTCAGGCATACTTTCTCACCTCTACCAATCGTGCCTTGTCACCTCATCTACCAATTATGCCTTCACACCTCATCTACCAATCGTGCCCTGTCACCTCATCTACCAAATCATGACTTCACACCTCATCTACCAGTCATGACTTCACACCTCATCTACCAATCATGACTTCACACCTCATCTACCAACCGTGCCTTCAAACCTCATCTACCAATTGGGCATCACACCTCATCTACCAATCGCGTCTTCTCACCTCATCTACCAATCGTGGCTTCTCACCTCATCTACCAATCATGCCTTCTCACCTCATCTACCAATCATGGCTTGTCACCTCATCTACCAATCATGCCTTGTCACCTCATCTACCAATCGTGCCTTGTCACCTCATCTACCAATCAAGCCTTGTCACCTCATCTACCATCATGCCTTGTCACCTCATCTACCAATCATGCCTACACACCTCATCTTCCAATCATGCCATGTCACCTCATCTACCAATCGTGCCTACACACCTCATCTACCAATCGCGTTGTCACCTCATCTACCAATCATGCCTTGTCACCTCATCTACCAATCATGCCTTGTCACCTCATCTACCCAATCGTGCCTATACACCTCATGTACCAATCATGCCTATGTCACCTCATCTACCAATCATGCTACACACCTCATCTACAATCATGCCTTGTCACCTCATCTACCAATCGTGCCTACACACCTCATCTACCAATCATGCCTACACACCTCATCTACCAACCATGCCTTGTCACTTCATCTACCAATCAGCCTACACACCTCATCTACCAATCATACCTTGTCACCTCATCTACCAATCATGCCTTGTCACTCATCTACCAATCATGCCTACACACCTCATCTACCAATCATGCATTGTCACCTCATCTACTCATCATGCCTACACACCTCATCTACAACCATGCCCTCTCACCTCATCTACCATCGTGCCTACACACCCTCTACCATCGGGCCTACATACCTCATCTACCAATCATGCCTTGTCACCTCATCTACCAATCATGCCTACACACCTCATCTACCAATCATACCTTGTCAACCAATCTCATCTACATCATCCTACACACCTCATCTACCAATCATGCCTACCTACCTCATCTACCAATCATGCCTTCTCAC
>JADBJO010009788.1:0-12500 GCA_016801955.1 Conus betulinus
AGATCGGAGATAGATAATAGCTTGAGAGAGGATATGGGAGAGAGAGCGGGATAAAGGAGAAAGAGAGAGAGAAGGGGAGAGGAGGAGGAGGAGGCGGAGTAGGATGCGGAGGAGGAGAAGAGGCGAGAGAGAGAGAGAGAAGAGAGAGAGAGAGAGGAGAGAGACCGAGATAGACTCAATGACTCAAGACTTCATATTTATTCTTTTCAAAGCCTCAACACCCTCTTGAATGTGGGATGTGAATAATACAACTAAATTAAGCTCATGTATCAAATTCAAAATGAAAGCTAACAATCATCTAGAGCCATATTCATGAAGTCAGAGCATCTCTCTCATTTTAAATCCTTTTGTATAAAAAATACTGGAAGATCGTGTACTCTTCCAGAACCGTCGATGACATTAACAAACTCAACTTTAAACAGTGAGGATTTCTATAATATTTAGGCTTAATTACGTTTCACGTGTACGTCCAAGTGCTGAACACAATACAGAACAAAATGCACCTCATTTTTTTCTTTCGCTTCATGACAAATAGGTAGTTTTGACACAAACGGTAGAGAGAGAGCAACAGACACCACTGAGAGGAAAGAGAGAGAGAGAGTGAGAGAGAGAAGAGAGAGAGAAGGGAGGTGAGAGGGAGCGGGAGGGAACACCCACAAACAGAAAACATGAAAAATGGGTTTTCAGTTTCATCCTAGTGCTTTAGTGCGCGGAAACTATTCCATACCTCTTCAAACCGCATCTGGTGCTCGGCACTTGAAACTGGCCACTGAACCCGCCCCTCGGCCCGTGATGAAAGATTTAACAACTCTGCTCCGAAAACCTGAATTGGTTTTTTTTATCCTTCCTTCCTCCTTCATTCCTTCTCTCTCTCTCTCTCATCTCTCCTCTCTCTCATCTCTACTCTCGTCCTCTCTCCCCCTCCTCTTCTTTCTCTTTTTTTCTTCTTCTTCTCTTCTCTCTCTCCTTTCTCTTGTCTTTCTGTTCTCCTCCCTTTTCTTTCTCTGTCTCTCACTCGTTCTTTTCTCTCTTCTACTCCCACCTCTCTCTCTCTCTCTCTCCCTTCTCTCTCTCGTCATCTCTCTCTCGCTCTCTCTCTCTCCCTCTATCTCTTTCTTGTCCTCTTTTTGGTCTCTCGTCTCTCTCTGTCTTCCTTCGGGCCTTGCGCTCTCGCTCTCTCTTTGCATCCTCACTCTCTCGACGCGTCCTCTTCTCTCTCTCCTCTTCTCTCCTCGCTTCTCTCTCTCTCTCCTCTTTCCCGGTCTGTCTCCGCCTCTCCTCCTGTCTCTCTCTCGCGCTGTTTCTCTCATCTCTCTCCCCCCCCCTCTCTCTTCGTCTCATCCCCTCCTCACCCCCCCCCCACCCCCCCCGTTCAGTATACCTTCCGGCAGGACTGACAGCTGTCAGCGATCCTCGCTATTTTACATCCAAAGAAAACACCACCACCACCACCACCACCACCCACCCCACCACCACCAAATGAAAAATAATGAAAACACTGTGATATTCCGGTAAACGTGCTAAGATCGATCCATCCATCCATTATGTACGGCATGTGTTGTCCTTGTTTTTCTTATTTTTTTTTTTATTTTGGTAGATACGTGTTCTATTTTATTTATCATCTATCTATGTTGCCCTCCAGCTTATTTATGAATTTCTATTCCTGGCAAATCAGTTACACGCATGCACGCGCAGCGCACACATATAGTTATGGGCGCACACACACATGTAGACATATACACACCTTTCACAACATACTCATACAGACCACATGCTCCACATGTATGCACACCCACCCACACAAACACCACACACAACACACAAACACCACACCACCACACACACAGTACACAAAATCTTGAAAGCTGGGTCGACCAACTTGACTAAAGAGTTTTCCAACCAAACTAAAGACCGAGCGACGCAACACCTTAACACTAACTTAACCCTAATTCTGTGTCCGACGACTTCTCTACGCCCGTTTAAAACACAAGGTTATTATATTAGAACATCACTTTTTGTTATTATGGTTTATATACATAAAATCAACTATTTCCAAAAACAGTGGGTTATGCAAAGACATCCCCGATTACGAAAACACACTGGAATCTACATTAAAAGATGGATTATTTAATAAAAACAAAAAACAAAACACATAGAGGCCCGGCACAACACGCATTCTCTCTCTCTCTCTCTCTCTCCTTCCTCCGCTCTTCTCTCGTCTCTCTCTCTCACGCTCTCTCTTCTTCTCTCTCCCTCACCTCTCTACTCCTCTTGATTTAATAGTTTTTCATTTCTGACATCCACTGGCTGAGGGGATGGATTCTGAACAGAAAACGAAACAGGAGCTGTCCTGTCAAATCCTGATTAATCTTGGCTGCCACAAAGGTCCTCTGTCTTGCTCACAACCAGAACATCTTCCAGCCAACGAAAACACCAAATGAATGGAATGAACCGTTTTCTTTCGGATCTCAGTCACTCTTCCACCCCCCCCCACCCCCATCTCTCTCTCTCTCTCTCTCTCTCTCTCTCTCTCTCCCCCTCTCTCTCCTCTCTCCTTCCTACTGCTCTCTCCCCTCTCTTCTCTCCCCGCCTTTATCTCCTCTCTCTCCCCCTCTCTTCTTTCTCTACCTCGTTCTCTCCACTCCGTTCTCTCGTCTTTTTCCCATCCCCACCCCCCCCTCTCTCCCTCCTCTCTCCCTCCCCCCTCTCTCTCCTCCCTCTCACCTTCCCTCTCTTTCCGACCCTCGCTCTCCCCTCCCCCCCCTCTCTCATTGCAATCATTTCAATTCATATGCTACTAGAGTCAAAAAACAGCAGTGATCTTAGAAACAATCTCTCGAGAAAGGGTCCTCATGCAGTGGAGAAGAAGGGGTTAAAATGGCGATATAATCAAATACTACTTTCATTCGATTTACTTTTCAATCTTGTTTTCTCATACAAACAGGGACTGATTTACAGTTATTCGGTAATCAATTCAATGATTAGCCTATGTTCTTTATGGGGGAGGGGGGGGGGGGGGAAAAAGCCAATCCATATTATCATACATGGAAAGTTCACTTAACAAATTTAAAATGCATTTCACGAGATTTCGTTTGGCTGAATTAAACGACCTGAATATAAATAGCAGATACAAAGAAAATATCAAAGCATGTCCTTTTTGTAACCACTTGAGAACGAACTCCACTTTCTATGAAGATGCAATGCTTATATGCCTTTCAGAGAAAAAATACATACTGAAGCACAGACAATTTCAGAAACGTGAACTCTATTGAACTAAAACAATTACTTGCAAACGAAAATGTGCATATTACAAGAGATATTGCTATGTATATTTATTATGCACTGAAAAAGAGAGGACTGATTACAGTTATTCGGTAATCGATTCAATGATTAGCCTATGTTTCTTTATGATTGGGGGAAAGAGATATTGCTATAATTCGTATCCCACACAGTATGAATAATTAGTTACCCTCATAAGGTAGCATTATTAGTACATCGAAAAATATACTTTTGCTGTCATTTTCTCTTTTTTTCCTCTTTACGTGTGTGTGCATTGCCCTTTACATTGTTATAGGCCAGAGGTCTGAAACATTAAAATTGTGTTGAATTGTGTTCTCTCTCTTCTCTCTCTGTCTCTGTCTCTCTCACTGTCTCACACACTGTCTCTCTCTCTCTCACTCTCTCACTCTTCACACACACACACACACACACAGACCACACCACACACACTTTGACCTTTTATGCTGACAGATGGGGCAAAACTCTGCTCGGACACGTGCCCACCAGCGGTGGCATCAGTTCTGTCCCACGAAGAACGGCGGGGCTACTCTCGCTGAACTCCACCTCTAACACAACAAATGACCTCCCTTGCAGATTTCCGACCTTCGCCTAATTAGCCAAGTCATAGGTTGTACAGATTCTCTTGATTAATCAAGATCGCAGATTTGGGACTCCCCATAATTATGAACATCAGGAAAAAAAAACAAAAAAAGCCTACTTTCCCTTACGAAAAAAAAAAAAAAAAAAAAAAATAAAACGGCCTACTTTCCCTCTACGAAAGCAAACTGCAACAAAGAAAGAAACGAAAGAAGAAGAAAAGTACCAACAGAAATGAAACTGGCGGTTTTACCCTTAATGACATTCAATTGAAATTGCCAGCGATTGGCCGCCGTCTGCAGGTCTCGTGCAGGGGAGGAAAGAGTCAGGGCAAAAATAGTCCAACGAGCAAAGTGACGTCACACACTCTCAACTCGTGATCCAGCCTCCGCCAGAGCAAAGAGTGCGGCTTTCAATGCGGCGTGTCAACAACCAGGGGGTTAAAAAGAAAAACAAAACAAAACAACAAAAAACAACCTCACTCACACACACACACACACACACACACACACACACGCGCGCGTGCACACAAAACACACCAACACACACACAACACACACACACACAAACACACACACACATATATATGTGCGCACGCACACATGCACACACACGTACACAAGCACATGCACACGCGCGCACGCCCGTGCGCGCGCGCGCGCGCACACACACACACACACACACACACACAGAACAACCTTTGCCTTTTTTAACCTTCCCCACCCAATACCGCTTGCATCAACCGAAAAACCGTGTAACCTGCCAAAAGTGGTGTGAAGAAGGTATCTTCGTTTGATCTCATTTAAAACATGAAACAGGGGGGATGGAGGGAGAAAGAGGAGATTGCGGGACCGAGGAGAGCAAGGAGAGGGAGAGAGAGAGAGAGAGGAGAGAGAGAGGGAGAGGGGTGGGGTGGGGTTGGGTGGGGGGTGCGGGGGGATGGAAAGGAACAACACTGATCTGCGCTCTCGGTCTTCATACTGGCCAATCAGGTTCGTTTTAACAGAGACCAGACACGCCGCGTGAAGTGTGCACCAATCACCTGAAAGTTTACTCGGAAAAATCGCCGGAGCCGGAAATATGTAATTAAGGGTGATAAATGGTCGACAGATGGAGAGGGATATGATGATGATGAACGGGGGGGGAAAAGAGAGAGAGATGAAGCAACTCACGTCTTCCGCTTCTTCCTGTTTATAATCCAATTCGTCTTCCATCCAAACACGATCGATGTTGCTCCCCTCCCTCCCTCCATCCCTGCCCTTGTAATAAAATAAACAACGGACACAGAAAGGACAAAAAAGACGAGGAAACGTGGGAGGAAGAGGAAAAGAAGAAGAAACAAGGAAGGAGGAAAAAGACGGGAGGAAAGTGAGGGGAGCAGGAGGGAAGAAGGGAGGAGGAAGGAGGGAAAGACGAGAGAAAGGAAAAAAAGACCCGTTAGAAGTAGAAGACGGAAGAAAAGACTGGAAGAGAAGAGAGGAGGTGAGAAGGCTGGAGAGGAGGAGGGAGGAGGAGGAGGGGGAGGGAGGAGGAACGAAGAAAGAAGAAAGAATAAAAGAAGAAGAAGAAGAAGACAAGAATCACAGAAAGACGCCCCACAAGACACCAAGAAGAAGAAGAAAAGAAAGAAAGAAAGAGGAATATAGGAAATAAGAAGGACCAAAAAAAAAAAAAAGAAAGGGAAGAAGGTAAAGATAAGTAAGGAAAGATAGAAAGAAGAAGAAAGAAGGAAGAAGAAAGGGAAGGAGGGGGGGCGGGGGGGGGGGGGGGGAAGAGGAGAAAACCCAAACGGACAAATGAGAGGAAAGAAGACGAAGAAGAATAAAAAGAAGAATAGAAAAAGAGAATTAGAAGGACAGAAGAAGGAAAAGAAAGAAGAAGGAAAGAAGGAAGAAGAAGGGAGCAAATGAGGAAGGGGAAAAGCAGAGAGGAAGGAAAAGCACAAAGACAAAAAAAGGAAAGGAAGAAAAAAACAAGGAGCAGGAAAGAAGAGAAAGAAAGAAAGGAAAAAGAGGAGAGGAGAAGACGAAGGAGGAAAGAAGAAAAGATAGAAGGAGAAGAGGATGGGAAGAAGAAAGGAGCGAAGAGAAAAGAAGACAGGAGAGAAGAAAGAAGAAGAAGAGAAGAAGAAGGAAAGCAGGAAGAAGACAGAAAAAGAAGAAGAGAAGAGAAGGGAAGGGGATAGAGAGACGAGGAAAAAAGAAGAAAGAAAGAAAAAAGAAAGAAAAAGGAAAAAAGAAAGGGAAGAAAGAAGAAGGAGGAAGAAGAGATGGGAGAAGGATAAGAAGAGAGGGAAGAAAGAAGAGGAGAGAAGAATAAGAGGGAGAAGGAAGGAAGAAAGAAAAGAACGGGAAGGAGAGAAGAGAGGAGGAAAAAAAAAAAGAGGAAGAAAGAGGGAGGAAAAGGAAGAGATAGGAAGGAAATAGAAGAAAGAAAGAAGAAAGGAAGGAAGGAAGAGGAAGAAGAGGGGGAAGAGGAAAAGAGAAAGAAGGGAGAGATGAAGAAGGGAGAAAGAAAAAGGGGAGAAAGAAGGAAGGAAGAAAGAAGAAGGCAGGAAAGGAGAGAAAGAAGATAAGGAAAAAGGAAGAAAGGAACAAGGAGGGAAAAAAAGAGAGGAAGACGAAAAAGAAAGAAGGAAGGGAGAAAAAGAAGGGAAAGGGAGAAAGGGGAAGAAGAATGAAGGTAAGAGGAAGAAGAAAAAGAAGAAGAGGAAGAAGGGGGGGGGGGGGAAGAGGAAAGGAAAAGGGAAAGAGGGGAGGAAAGGGGGAGGGGAAAAGGAAGGAGGGGAAAAAGGAAAAGGACTGAGGAAGAAGGGGGAAAGGGAAGAAGGGAAGAAGGAAGGAAGAGGAGAGAGAAGAAAAAGAAGGAAGGGAAAGAAAAAGAGAAAGAAGGATAAAAAAAGGAAGGAAGAAAAGGGAAAAGAAAGGGAGAGGAGGGGAGGAAAAAGGGAAGAGGGGAGAAGGAAGAAGAAAGAGAAAAGAAGAAAAGGAAAGAGAAGAGAAGGAAAGGAAGAAAGAAAGGAAGAAGGAAAGAAAGAAGGGGGGAAAAGAAAAAAAGGAGGTCGGGAAGGAAGGAGAAAAGGGAAAGAAGGGGAGAAGGAGAGAAGGAAGAAAAACAAGGAAAAAAAAAAAAAAAGGGAAAAATAGGGAGGAAAGGAAGGAAGATAATAAAGCGAAGAAGAAATAGGGGAAAGAAAGGGAGAAAAAAAAGAGAAGGAGGAGAAGAACAGGGAAGGGGAAAAAAAAGGAAGAAGTGGACAAACCACCAGAAGGAGAAGAAGAGAAACGAGGTGCACCGGACGGGGGAAGAGAAAGAGAAAGGAAAAGGGAGGAGAGGAAGAAGAATATGTGGGGAAAAGGAGGAGAGAGGAGAGGAAAAGAAGAAGGGGGAGGGGCAAGGGGGAGAGGAGAAAGAAAAGAAGAAGGAAAAGGAAGAGAAAAGGAAAGAGGAAGCATAAAACCCAAGAAAAAGGGAAACAAAAAAATCCAGAAAAAAGAAGAAGGACAAAGACAGGAAGGACGAAGGGAAAGAAGAGAAGAAACGAGGAAGAAGGGGGAAGAGGAAGAAAAAGAAGAAAAATAAGAAGAAGTAGCAGAAGGAGGGGGAGAGAGAAAAGAATGAGGGAAAAACAAAAAAAGAGGAAAGAAGAAAAAACAAAAGGGGAAGAAGAAAAGAAAAGAGAATGGAAGGAAAGAGGGAGCAGGAAGGAAGACATGAAAAGAAGAAAAAAAAAGAAGGGAAAGAAGAGGAGAAGAAATGACAGAAATGATAGAATAAGAAGAACGGAATAAGAAAAAAGAAAATAGAAAGAAAGAGGGAAGGGAAGAAAGGGGGAGGGAAAGAGACAGGAAGAGGAAGGGGAAAAGACAGAAAGTGCGAGACGGAAGGGAAGAGGGGGAAAAAAGAGAGAGAAGAAACGGCAGAGGGAGGGGAAGGAAGGATAAATGGGGAGGGGAAGAGAGAAAAAAGAAGAGGAAGGAAGACAGAGAGAGGGAAGAAAGAAGAAAAGGGAGGAAAGAGAAGGAAAGAGAAGAAGAAGAAGAAAAGAAAGAGGAAGGCCGATTTTGAAGAGTGGAAACGATTAGTACCTGATAAAAAAGAAGGAAACAAATGAAAGAAAAAAGTAGCAAGAGAGGGGAAGGACCACTCTCCGGAAGAACAGAACGGGAGAAGGAAAGAAGTGGTCTCCCCCGGGAGAGAAGTTCAGAAAATAAAGGCAGAGAACGAAGAAAGAAAAGAAAGGGGAGGAAAGAAAGAGAAAGAACGTGAGAAGAGAGAAGAGGGGGAGGAACGGGAGAACGAAGAAGAACAGTGTAAGAAATTCCTGAATAACAGAAAGGGGAATGAGGAAGAACGTGAGCAGGGTTCGAAAGTGAAGGAAAGGAAAGGGGAAAAGTGTGTGTGTGGAAAGAAGAGGGTGTGGGAAGGAAGGAAGAGTGAAAGAAAGAAAAGTGAAGAATTTGTGTGTAGGTGGAGAATGTGTGTATGTGTGGTGCGCGAAAAAGAAGAGTGAGAAAAAGGAAAGGGTGAGTCGTGCGTGTGAAAAGTGTTGTGAGTTGAAGTGTGTGTGTGGGAGGAATGAAGAGGGAAGGCGGCGAGGAAACGGATGAGAAAAGAGGGTGTAAAGAAAAAGAAAGTGTTGGGTGTGGTGTGAAAAAAGGAGGATGTGGTGTAGTGACGGAAAAGTGTGAAGAGTGTGGAAGGTAGTGTGTGTTGTGTGTGCGAGTGTGGGAAAATAATGTGTGTTGGTAGAAAGTGAAAAGGGGGTGTGAAAAGGGGGGATGTGGAAAGAGCGTGGGTGAAAGAATGTGAAGAAAGTAATTGCGTAGGGAGAAGGATGTGAAAGTAGCGGAAGTTAGAGTGAATGCGTGGGTTAGAAGTGAGTGAGATGATGTGAAAGAGAGTGAATGGAAGATAGTGTGGAAGTGTGGAGGTGAGCAAGGGTGGAAGGTTGTGTGTGAGATGCAGGGAGGACCGCCACAAGAAGTGTGATAAGTTTGTGAGGGTGTGGGGTGTTTTGTGTGATGAAACAAGTGGAGGTGGAAAAGGTGTGTGGAAGAAGAAAAGGAAGAAGAGGAAAAAAAACAAACTGTGAGTAAAGGCGTCACTTGAAGACCCCCCCCCCGGAAGAAAACAAAAAGAGAGAGAAGACTAGGAAGAAAGAAAGAAAGAGAGATCTGAGGTACTTCCTTATAGAAGGAAATAGGGAAGAGAAACCTCTCTCCTCCACAGAAAAGAACCATGGTCAAGAAAAATGGAGAAAGTCGGGAAGAAGGAAAGCTAAGGGAAGAAGGAGCGAGCTCAGCAGGATAATGATTTTACAAGGGAATGGAGAAGCCAAAGGAAAGGAAAGATACGGAAGAAAAAGAAAAAAAGAAAGGAAGGAAGAGCAGAAGTAGAGAAAAAAAGGGAAGAAAAGAGAAAGCGACACGAAAGGAAGGAGAAAGGAAGGAAGAAAGAGAGAAGGAGCCGGAAAGAAGAGAAAAGGAAGAAAAGAACGAAAGAAAGCAGAGAACAAAAGCAGAGAAGAAGAAACCGAAGAAAGAAAGGAAGGAAGAGAAAGGAGCAAAGCAAGAAAGGTGGGAATGGGGCCCTGCCTCTGGCGGTGGAGCAGAAGGAGGAAAGCCGAAGAAGAAAGGAAGAAGGAGAAGAAAAGGGGAGGAAGGAGAAGAAGACAGGAAGGAAGGGACAGAAGAAGGGAAGGAAACAGGAAGGAGACAAGAAAAAGAAAAAAAGAAAAAGGCGGAAAGGCAAAGAAAGGGAAATGAAGAGAGAAGGCGACCAGACAGAAAGAAAGAAGAAAAAAAAAAAAAAGGGAAGATAAGGAAAAGGAAGAAAAGAAAGAGAAAAAAGGAAGGAAAGCCAGAAAAGGAGAAAAAGAAAGAAGAGAACGTCTGAGGCCGAGGAAGAAGAAGGACGGGACGGAGACAAGAAAACGGATTGACGAAAGAGAGGAAGAAAGAAGAAAAAAAGAGGGGAAATGAAGACAAAAGGACGGAAGAGAAAAAAGGAAGAAGCCCGAGGAAGAAAAGGAAGAGGACGAAAGAAAAGACAGAAAGGAAGGAAGAGAAAAGAGAGGAGAGGCCCCGCCAAAGAGAGAGAGGCCGAGTGAGAGAGGGGAAAGGAAGGATGGAAGAGGGGAAGGAAGAGGGAGAAAAGCAAAAGAAAGAAGCAGAAGGAAGAAAATGAACGGAAAGGAGAGGAAAGGGGAAAGAAAGAAAGACATGAAAAAAGAAAGAAAAGAAGGAAACGAAAAGGGGAGTGGGGTGGAAAGAAAGGGAATGGAGAAGGAAGGAACGGCACCGAAGTAGAAAATGAGCCGCCTCTAGGAAGGAAGATGAAGAAAGAAAGAAAGGAGGAAGACAAAAAGACAACCTACAAGGGAAAGTGAGAGCGGAGTGGGGTTGAAAGGGTAGGACCAAGAGAAAGAAGGAGAGGAAGGAGGAAAAGAAAAGGAGGCGGGGAGGGCGGGGGTGGGGTGGGGGAGGGAGGTTGCTAATAGACCTCTAGCATTTCACCTGAGAGGTAGGTGAAGAGACGTCCTAGGACGAAATGCAAGCTAAAACGCCCCACCCCATCCACTCACCCTCCCACACGGAAGGCCAACGCCAGCTTGCAAAATACTGAGAGGCAGAGTAGGGGGGTAGTAGTAGTAAGTGTAGTAGTGTAGTAGGAGTCAGTAGTAGTAGTAGTGTGTGTGTTGTTGTTGGTTGTTTCGTAGCAGCATCATCATCACAGCATAGTAGTAGTACCAATAGAAGAAGGAGGGAAGCAGTAGACAGGCCGCATAGTAGTAGTACTAGTAGCAGTAGTAGTAGTAGTGGTGGTGGTACCCGCAGCCGCAGCAGCAGCAGCAGCAGCATAGGTAGTAGGAGTGGGAGTGGTAGCGCCGCAGCAGCCGCAGCCGTAGAAAAGTACGTAGTGGTGGTGGTAGCAGCAGGAAGCAGCGAGCAGCAGTAGTCGTAAGGAAGGAAAAGAAAACAGCAAATAAAAGAAACGAACGAGAGAAGGAAAGAAAGAAAAGAAAGAAAAGAAAGGAAGAAAAGAAAAGAAGAAGAAGGAAAGAAAGAAAGAAAGAAAGAAAGAAAGAGAAAGAAGAAAAGAGAAGAAAGAAAAAAGAAAAGAAAGAAAAGAAAGAAAGAAAGAAGAAAGAAAGAAAAAGAAAGAAATAAAGAAAGAAAGAAAAGAAAAGGAAGAAAAGAAAAGAAAGGAAAGAAAGACAGACAGAAGAAAGAAAAGGAAAGAAAAAGACAGAGCGCCGCCTCTCATTATAAGCACCTGCACCAGCCGAAAGCGAAACAAAGAATGCTGAAAACTACAGTACCAGGGTGTCGAGGGTGGGGTTCAAGACGGACAAGAGCAAGAAGTGGTGGCTAAGGGGGGTAGGGAAGGGCGGGGAGGGCGGGGGGAGGGCGGGGGTGGGGGGGGAGGGAGGTTGTAATCGACCTCTAGGAATTTCACCTGAGAGGTAGTTGAAGGAGACGTCATGGACGAAATGCAAGCTAAAACTCCCCACCCCCTCCACTCCCCCTCCCACCCGAAGGCCAAACGCCAGCTTGGCAAAAATACTGATAGAGGCAGCGTACACAGTAGTAGTAGTAGTAGTAGTAGTAGTAGTAGTAGTAGTAGTAGTAGTAGTAGTTGTTGTTGTGTTGTTGTTGTTGTTGTCGTAGCAGCATCATCATCATCAGCAGTAGTAGTAGTACCATTAGAAGAAGTAGTGGGAAGCAGTAGCAGCAGCAGTAGTAGTAGTAGTAATAGTAGCAGTAGTAGTAGTAGTGGTGGTGGTAGCAGCAGCAGCAGCAGCAGCAGCAGCAGTAGTAGTAGTAGTGGTGGTGGTAGCAGCAGCAGCAGCAGCAGCAGTAGTAGTAGTAGTAGTGGTGGTGGTAGCAGCAGCAGCAGCAGCAGCAGTAGTAGTAGTAGTGGTGGTGGGTAGCAGCAGCAGCAGCAGCAGTAGTAGTAGTAGTGGTGTGGTGGTTAGCAGCAGCAGCAGCAGCAGCAGCAGCAGTAGTTAGTAGTAGTGGTGGTGGTAGCAGCAGCAGCAGCAGCAGCAGTAGTAGTAGTGGTGGTGGTGGTAGCAGCAGCAGCAGCAGCAGCAGTAGTAGTAGTGGTGGTGGTGGTAGCAGCAGCAGCAGCAGCAGCAGTAGTAGTAGTAGTGGTGGTGGCAGCAGCAGCAGCAGCAGCAGCAGTAGTAGTAGTAGTGGTGGTGGTGGTAGCAGCAGCAGCAGCAGCAGCAGTAGTAGTAGTAGTGGTGGTGGTAGCAGCAGCATCAGCAGCAGCAGCAGTAGTAGTAGTAGTGGTGGTGGTAGCAGCAGCAGCAGCAGCAGCAGCAGTAGTAGTAGTGGTGGTGGTGCAGCAGCAGCAGCAAGCAGCAGCAGCAGTAGTAGTAGTGGTGGTGGCAGCAGCAGCAGCAGCAGCAGCAGTAGTAGTAGTAGTGGTGGTGGTACAGCAGCAGCAGCAGCAGTATAGTAGTAGTAGTAGTGGTGGTGGTAGCAGCAGCAGCAGCAGCAGCAGCAGTAGTAGTAGTAGTGGTGGTGGTAGCAGCAGCAGCAGCAGCAGTAGTAGTAGTAGTAGTGGTGGTAGCAGCAGCAGCAGCAGCAGCAGCAGTAGTAGTAGTAGTAGTA
>JADBJO010009788.1:39787-42287 GCA_016801955.1 Conus betulinus
TTCTCTTTGTCTTTTCTTCTTTTCTTTTTGTTTTTTCTTTCTTTTCTCTTCTTTTTTTGTCGATTCTTCTTTGTCGTTTCTGTCCTTTCGCGCCCCCCTTTATTGTTCTTTTTCCTTTCCTTTTATCTCTTGTGCGTTGTGTCTGTCCCTTTTTCTTCCTTTATTATTTTTTTTTTCTCCTTTCTTCTTCTTTTTTTTTTTTGGCTATTCTTCGTCGTGTCTGTTGTGTGTTTATTTTTTTTTTTTTCCTGTCTTCCTTCCAGCGAGGTGAAGATCTAGCAGGGGTTATATTCTAGGTCGGGTTGGGTCAGGTTGGGTCGGGTTGGGTCAGGTTGGGTCAGGATGGGTCAGGTTGGGGGGATAGTGCAGCTACGGGAGGTGGATGAAGACGGGTGCCGTGGTTGGTGACCTCACGAGGACACGGTGGGTGACGCGCTGGGGGTCGGTCCCTCGTGATGCATCTGCCTCTTCACCTGCACACATCACAAACAAAACCGCTGTCGATGAAGAGTTTTTCATTGGGTTCTGAGTTCCTCGAGTCTCCTCGTTTTTTTTTTTTTTTTTTTTTTTTTTCTGTCTGTTGACTGGTCTATTTTTAACCCCACTCCCTCCCTCCCCTATACAGAAATGATGCAGAATTGAAATACGTGTAAAATTATTAACCCCCCCTCCCTCCCCTATACAGAAATGATGCAGAATTGAAATACGTGTAAAATTATTAAACCCCCCTCCCTCCCTCCCCTACACAAAATCGGTGCAGAATAGGAATACATGTTAAACCAAAACAGAAATAATGGAAAATTGAATACATGTAAAATTATGATTTGGTTTGTATATCCCTTACTCTCCCTCTACCCTCCCCCTCTCCCTCCATACTCCCCCTGCTCCCTCCCAAAACAAGGCAAAGCAAAAGCATACAATTCTAATATTATCTCTCTTCCATCAATTTTTTAATCTCTTTTCTTCTCTCTGCTTTCTTCCCGCTTATCGCACGCGCAGATGCACGCACGCACACACGCACACACGAACATATACGCACACACACACGCGCGCGCGCGCTTTAAGCACGAGTGTGTGCTAAAAAGCGTACCATTGAAATGACGAACGACGAACGAACGAACGAATCTTTTTTTAATGAGGGAAAAAGCGGAATAAGCACAAAATGGCCTTTTTACATCCGGCCCTCATAAAGGGAAATATATAGAAAACAAAACTAATCTAGAATAGAAGTAACACATGCATAAACGCTATAAAAAGAGAGAGAGAGAGAGAGAGAGAGAGAGAGAGAGAGAGAGAGAGAGAGAGAGAGAGAAGACAGAGAGAGTGAGAGACAGACAGACAGAGAAAGAGAGAGAAGAGAGATAGAGAGAGAGAGACAGACAGACAGACAGACAGACAGACAGCAGACAGACAGAGACGACAGACAGACAAGACAGACAGAGACAGAAACAAAGACAGAACAGAGAGAGAGCACAGAGAGAGAGAGAGAGATCCTGGAGAGAGAGAGAGAGAGGGGGGGGGGGGGAAGGGGAGGGGGGAGTCAGAGAGACAGAAAGCGAACTGATTGCCGTTAATATACAATCCCCTTCATCTTCACTATACACGAGATAAACGCTGTGTTTACGGTCTGTCATCAGAATGAACATCTTTCCTAATTATGTACCGGACACAGACACACAGACACACATTATTAGGCTGTTCACTTATATTTATTTATCTTTAGCAGTTGTGATTGTTACAGTTACAATTCTAGTTTAAAGTTTCTGATGAATAGGATGGGGTGGAGGGGTTATGATTACATTCCTTACGAACTACTTTTTAAACTTACACTCCCTTACACTCCCTAAAAAAAAATGCATCTCTCTCATTCCTTACATCAAGTTCACTCTACACTATAATATTGTCTGAATCACTTTTAGTGGAAGAATAGGATGGTAAAAGGAAGTTTTAAAATCAACAGGTCTGTTTCGAGCGCTCTTCTCTTCTTCTTCTTGTTAGTGGTATTATATATATATATATATATATATATATATATATATATATATATAAAATTTCTACCTAGGACCGTCATCTGGCGGGTTATTTTGTTGGGCGGCGTTGTCACGGCAGGCGCGCAGGGAATGGGGTGGTAAGGAGAAGGGGGGTAGGTCTGGGAGGGGGCGGGGGAGGGGGAGAGAGAGAGCTAGGGGGATGGAGCGAGTAATGGCTTCACGTACAACAGCTTTCCCCCCCGACCTGCAGCTGAGGGGGGGGGGGGGGGGGGGCGCAACAGAAACAAAAACGCATGAAAAAAGGAAAAGAGAGAAAGAAAGAAAGAAAGAAAGAAGGAAAGAAAGGATGAAAAAAAAGCGCAACACACGTAGCTGAAAGAATGATCTCCTTGTGGGTGTTACCGTCATCATCTTTATCGTCATCATCATCATTATCATCATAATATCATCATCATCCGAATATTGCAACAACAACAACAACAACAAACCCCAACAGAATCATGCGGCGG
>JADBJO010009788.1:44787-49787 GCA_016801955.1 Conus betulinus
TTCTTCTTTTCTTCTTCTTCTTCTTCTTCTGTCTTCTTCTTCTTCTTCTGCTTCTTCTCCTTCTCTCTCTCTCTCTGTCTCTCTGTTCTCTGTCTCTGGTCTCTCTCTCTCTCTCTCTCTTCTCTCTCTCTCTTTTCTCTCTCTCTTCTCTCTTTCTCCTCGCTTGCTCTGTTGTCTGTCTGTCTGTTTCCTTCTCTCGGAGTCTCTCCTCTGTTCTCCTCCTCGTCTTTTCTCTCCTCTCGTTCTGTCTGTCGTTTGTCTGGCTGTCTGTCTTCTGTCCTGTCTCTTCTCTCTCTCTCTTTCTCCTCCCCCCCCCCCCCCCCCCCCCCCCCACGTTCTCTCTCTCTGTGTGAACGATTCACCAGATTCGTTCAGTTCTTTGGGCGGTGTAGCAAGGACTTTGGTTCACTGCAACATGTTTTCCCTGTCCCTCCCACCGTCTGCAACAAGTTCCCCTGTCCCTTCCACCGTCTGCAACAGGTGTCCCTGTCTCTTCCACAGTCTGCAACAGGTGTCCCTGTCTCTTCCACAGTCTGCCAACAGGTGTCCCCTGTCTCTTTCCACAGTCTGCAACAGGTGTCCCTGTCCCTTCCAATGTCTGCAACAGGTGTCCCTGTCTCTCTTCCACAGTCTGCAACAGGTTTCCCTGTCTCTCTTCCACAGTGCCTGCAATAGGTGTCCCTGTCTCTTCCACCGTCTGCAACAGATTTCCCTATCTCTCCTTCCCCACCGTCTGCAACAGATTTCCCTATCTCTTCTTCTTCCACCGTCTGCAACAGTTTCCCTATCTCTTCCACCGTCTGCAACAGATTTCCCTATCTCTTCCACCGTGTCCATTTCGCTGAAACGCCCTTAGGCTGTCTGCTGTACGATAAAAACGCCATAATGCTGTTTGCTGTACTATAAAACGCCATAATGCTGTTTGCTGTACTATAAAACACATTAATGCTGTCTGCTGTAACGATAAAACGTCATAATGCTGTCTGCTGTACTATAAAACGCCGTAATGCTGTCTGCTGTACTATAAAACACATTATGCTGTCTGCTGTACTAAAAAACGTCATAATGCTGTCTGCTGTACTATAAAAAACGCCGTAATGCTGTCTGCTGTACTATAAACACACATTAATGCTGTCTGCTGTACGATAAAACGCCATAATGCTGTCTGCTGTACTATAAAAACACATTAATGCTGTCTGCTGTACGATATAAAACGCCATAAATGCTGTCTGCTGTACGATAAAAACGCCATAATGCTGTTTGCTGTACTATAAAACGCCCTAATGCTGTCTGCTGTACGAGAAAACGCCATAATGCTGTCTGCTGTACTATAAAACGCCATTTAATGCTGTCTGCTGTACGATAAAACGCCCTAATGCTGTCTGCTGTACTATAAAACGCCATAATGCTGTCTGCTGTACGATAAAAACGCATAATGCTGTCTGCTGTACGATAATACGCCATAATGCTGTCTGCTGTACTATAAAACACATTAATGCTGTCTGCTGTACTATAAAACTGCCTGTACTATAAAAACATAATCTGCCCTGCTGTACTATGAAAACGCCATAATGCTGCCTGCTGTACTATAAAACGCCATAATGCTGTCTGCTGTGCTATTTGTGCTCCTCGAAACAACGTGAAACATGTCTGTCATGCACTAACAGAGCGAAGAGAATCATTTACTGGAAACGAATGGTGGAAAAGGTGTCTGCCAGACAAACTTCCACTTCCCGCACAGCTAAAAAATCCGGTCAGGGTTGTTCAGTAGAGAGAGAGAGAGAGAGATAAGAGAGAGAGAGAGAGACAGAGACAAGACGAGATACTAGAGACATAGAGAAAGAGAGAGAGAGGGAGAGACAGAGAGAGAGAGACCGATATAGTACGAGAGATAGAAATAGAGAAGAGAGAGATAGAGAGATGAGTAGAGAGAGAGAGAGAGAGAACGAACGATCGAACGAACGAACTAACGAACGAACGAAAAATTTTAAATCAGTATATAAAAGGTCATCATGTGCCCCTGTGAGGGAGGTACAAACAACCAATACCAATAACTATACTTCATACAGCAAGGTATGCATGTCATAGTTGAACGAGAAACTGACAGATAAGCCTACAAAAAATGTACACAATAACATACCTAGAGTTGACACGGATTCCTTCAACTGACAATAATGGTGCGCCTTTTAAAAGGCCTTATGCCGTAAGTCAATGCCCGTGCTCTTCAGCACATCTCTTCCTTTCGATTTGCAGGATTTCATTCACAGGACCGAGAGAGAGAGAGAAGAGAGAGATAGAGAGAGAGAGAGAGAGAGGAGAGAGACAGACAGAAGACAGGCAGACAGAAGAGACAGACAGAGAGAGACAGAGACAGAGAAAGCGATAGATGAGAAGACGACGGGGGCAGAGAGAGAGACATAGAGAGAGAGATAGAGATAGAAGAGAAGAGAGAGCAGACAGACGTACAGACAGACAGACAGAAGAGATATGGGAGCAAAGAGACAGAGGGTGAGAGAGACAGAGACGGGCATACATAGAGACAACAGAGCTAAGGAATAGGAAGAACTCAGTAAAGGGGGGGGGGTGGGGGGACCGGGGGGACAAGAGAGGAAACTCCCATAGGGAGGGAAATGTGGGAGGTAGAGGTAGACAGGACACAGAATAGAGCGAGAAAAGAGACAGAAGACAGATACAGAGGGGGGGGGGCAGACAGACATACCGAGATCAGCAGAGACAGAGAGATAACAGAGAGGCAGATAGAGCACAGAGAATAAGAGAGAGGAGAGAGAGAAGAAACAGAGACAGACAGAGACAAAGAGAGAAACAGAGACGGACTGAGACAGAGACAGAGAGACAGATAAGGGATCGAGAGAGAGGAGAGAGGAGGATGGAGGAGCGACCCAAAGGGAGTGGGAACCAGGCTGAGCGAGAGAGGACAGAGAGAGAGAGATGAAGAAGAAGACGGAAGAGAGAAGAATACGATAAGAAGAGAGGGGAACCGTTAGTGAGGAGGGGCAGACCGGGAGAAGGAGGTATAGGAGGAGTAGGAGATAGATAGAGAGAGAGAGAGAGACATATAGACGAGAGAGTGACAGAGACATGAAATCTACTACAAATAGAGAAAGAGGTAGAGATCCCTCGAGTGCACTGCCGATATTTTAATGTATATATAGCTAAATAGCGACATACAGTCCATCCAGAACAGACAGCAACGAAGAGACGATCATGGAGAACAGCAACAGGGATCAGAGAAGGAGATAGTATGAGAGAGAGAGATAGAGAGCGAGAGAGACTCAGTCAGACAGAACAGTACAGTGAGTGAGGACAGACAGACAGACAGACAGACATACAGGCACAGTGACAGAGACAGATAGACACACAGGAGAGACAAGGGACACAGACATACCGAGAGAAGGAGAGAGCGATAGTAGAAAGAGAGAGGAGAGAGAGAGAGAAGAGAGGGAGGGAGAAGAGAGAGGGAAAGAACCGAGAGAGAGAGAGAGAGGGGACATGAGAGAGAGAGAGACGAGAAGAAGCATAGAGGATAGAGAGAGAGGAGTAGAGAATGAGAGAGAGAAGAGATAGTAGAGAATAGAGAGACAGATATAGCAGCTAGACTGAGACAGATCGAGCGAGATAGCTACTATCTTCCAACGGATAACACGCACGCTGAACAGCCCCAGCCCCATCCCCCCCCCCCCCCCCCCCCCCACCCACCAAAAAAAAAAAAGAAAAAAATCACACCAATCCACAAAACAAAACAAAACAAAACAAAACAAACTAAAAACTAAAAAAAAATACACGTGGTTAATTATCTGCAGCAAGAGAGGGCGAAAACTCAAGGGGACCCAACCTTCTAACAACAGTCTTACCAGCCCAAAAGGCCATCTGTACATTAGCCTTGGAGTTTAATTAATCTCAGTCGGGGGTGTGGGGGTGTGGGGGAGGACAAAGACTTAAAAGAAAAGGAGGGGAGGGAAATTAATCTCTCTCCCCGCGACCGTAAAATCAAAGCTATACTCGTTTCGGACACGGCGGTGGTCAATTAACATGAAAAGAGCCCAGCGGTCACTTCGTCGGTTTAGGACGGGTTTTGATCTCGTCTCGTCCTTCGTCCTCCCCCCACCCCCCGTCTCTCTCTCTCTCTCTCTCTCTCTCTCTCTCTCTCTCTCTCTCTCTCTCTCTCTCTGTCTCTCTGTCTTCTGTCTTTTTCTCTCTTGTCTCTTTCCCCTTCTCTTCTCTTTTTCCCCCTCTGACGCCTACACGTCTTGCTGAATGTCGTAATTTACCATCACATCCCTTCATTTTCTCTGTCTGTCTGTTTTCTATCTCTGACCGTCTGTCTGTCTGTCTGTCTGTCTGTCTGTCTGTCTATCTGTCTCTTTCTCTCTCACTCTCTGTCATGCTTTCTTTCTTTCTCAGCCCTTCTTCTCCGTCTTCTCCACCCTCTGGCCCCCCCCCAAAAAAAAAAAAAAAAAAAAAAAAAAAAAAAAAAATCCATCATTTATTCTTCTTCTTCTTCTTCTTGTCTTCTTCTTCTTCTTCTTTTTCTTTTTTCTTCTCTGTCCATTCTTTACGTCTGTCCCGTCACGCTCTCGTTACCCTTTCCCCTCATCCCCTCTCCCCTCTTTCCCCGTCCACGACTCCACCCTCCCTCCCTACCCCCCCCTCTCTCTTTCTCTCTCTCTCTCTTCCCTGTCTCGTCATCATATACCCCCCCCCCCCCCCCCCCCCACACTGACTTTTCTCTCTCTTTGCCCCCCCCCCCCCCCCTATCCCCTGCACCTCCTCCTCTCTCTCTACCTCTCTTCTCTCTCCCTCCCTCAACCTCTCCTCTCTCTCTCTCTCTGTCTTGCCGCCCCTTCCCCTCCCTCTCTCCCCAACCTCGGGTCTCAACCCTATTAGGGTTCCTTGGGACTCTTTCATCTCTAAGAACTTCCGGTTCCGGAGCTGACCCTGTGCCAGGATGTACCGACTGATGCATCATGGTCATCTCCTGA
>JADBJO010009788.1:54787-59787 GCA_016801955.1 Conus betulinus
ACAGACAGACAGACAGAAAACAGAGAGAGAGAGAGAGACAGACAGACAGACAGACAGTCAGACAGCCAGACAGACAGACAGACAGACGAGGTGATACAAGAAGCAGTCACAACGTTCACTCTGTGACCCTCTTCCCCGCTGTTGGTCTCATCCCAGTGCAGTCACCGCTAGCTGATCTTCGCTCCCTCTTGCCCTTTGTTTCGTTCTTCTCTTCCTTCCTTCCTTCTTCCTTCCTTTCTTCCTTCTGTCTTTCTTCCCTTCCCTCCTTCTGAAAAAGTCGTTACGATTCATTAACATCATTTATTTCTCTGTGTCCCCCCCCCCTCCCCTCCCCTCCCCCCCCCCCCCCCTCCCCCCCTCCCCCCCCCCCCCCCCCCCCACCCCCCCCCCCCCCCCCCCCCCCGGCCATTAAGAGAGAAATGTAATCCACGTCTGGGAGCTTGTCAGGAGGTATTGGTAGCTAGGTGTGTGTTGTGTTTAGGTTTTCAGTACGAACCCTGATACGCATGAACACGGTGTTTTAGGTTTTTGCAAAGAAAAAAAAAGGAGATGAGGGTGCGGAGCAGGAGGAGGAGGAGGAGGCGAACGAGGGGAGAGAGGAGTCGGAGGAGGAGGAGGAGAGAGGAGAGGAAGAAGAAGAAGAAAGAAGAAGAAGAAGAAGAATAAGAGATGATGATTATGATGATGATGATGATGATGATGAATGATGATGATGATGATGATGATGAGGATGATGATGATGATGATGAAGCAAAAAGGACAACAGGATGGAGAGGAGGAGGAGACGACAACGACGACGACGAAAAAGAAGAAGAAGAAGAAGAAAGAAGAGAATTAAGAAGAAGAAAGTAAAGAGGAGGGAAGAGGAGGAGGACGACGACGAAGAAACGACGAAGAAGAAACGAAGAAAGGAAGAGAAGAAGAACAAGAGAAAAGAAGAAACAGAAGAAAAGAAGTGAAGGACGGATGAAGGAAGGAAGGAAGGAAGAAGGAAGGAAGGAAGGAAGAAAGAAGAAGAAGAAGAAGAAGATGATGATGCTGATGAATGATGATGATGAATGATGATGAAGAAGAAGAAGAAGAAGAAGAAAAGAAGAAGAAGAAGAGAAGAATAAGATGAGATGATGATGATGATGAGGATGATGATGATGAGATGATGATGATGAGGATGATGATGATGATGATTGAAGAAGAAAAAGGAACAAGGACGGGGCGGAGGAGGAGGAGGAAGAAGAGGAGAGAGAGAGGAGGAGACGACGACACACGACGACGACGCGACGACGACGAACGACGACGACGACGAAGACGAAGAAGAAGAAGAAGAAAGAAGAAGAAGAAGAAGAAGAAGGAAAAAAAGGAGGAGGAGTAGGAGGATGAGACGACGACGAAGAACGAAACACCCTACTGGAATGCTGCGAACTCGCTGTCCTAACCCCCACCCCGCATCACCTATTCCCATCCCCCCCCCCACCCCCCCCCTAACCCCTAGCAATCTCTCAGTCCCCGTTCACAAGAACCAGCCATACCCCTTCCGCTGAGCATCTCCTTCACTCTCCCCTCTCCGATCAGCATATTTCCTTTTTCCTCTCTCATTCTGCAATGTCAAATCGTTCTGGCCTTCTCTCCACTTTGCCAGCATCAATGGGCCAGCCTGCCTCTACCCTGTTCAACTGCAAATGCTTTCTGTGTTTTTCTCGCTTATTTAGTACGTTAAATGGTTGAGTGCTCCAAAATGATTCGACTTTCTCTTTCATTTTGCACATAAAAATATAAAACGGTTCCACCTTTCTCTCTCTCTCTCTCCTCTCTCTCTCTCTCTCTCTCTCTCTCTCTCTCTCTCTCTCTCTCTCGTTCTGCACACACAGTGGGTTCAGCCACTCTTTCTCATATTCCACACCTATGGGTTCCAGCCTTCTCTCTCATTCCGCGTCTAAAAATGGTTTAACCTTTCTCTCTCATTCTCCACATCAGATGGTTTCAGGCTTTCTCCCATTCTGCACACAGAGCGGTCGAACCCTTCTCTATCATCTCCACACCAAAATAGTTGAGGTCCCCTCTCTCTCTTATCTTGCGCATGCAATGGTGCAACCTTTCTTTGTAATCATCCACACCCAAATATTCCACTCTCTCTCTCTCTCTCTCTCTCTCTCTCTCTCTCTCTCTCTCTCTCCTCTCTCTCTCTCTCTCTCTCTCATCCTGCGCATGCAATGGTTCAACCTTTCTTTGTAATCATCCCACACCAAATAGTTCAGGGCCTCTCTCTCAATCTCCTTGCCAAAAGGTTCAACATGGTCCACATCAAATGGCTCAACCTTCTCTCATTCACTGCACGAAATGGATCAGCCTTCTATCTCCTCCTGTGTGGCAAATGATTCAACTTGCTTGCCTTCACCACACTGAATGGATCAATCGTCTTTCTCATTCTGCAACACCACACGGACTGAGCAAAGCCGGGTTAGAATGCTAGTAACTATTTCTCTGCCTGCCTGCCTGCCTGCCTGCCTACCTACCTGCCTACCTACCTACCATTCTATCTATCTATCCATCATTCTATCTATCTATATACTTATCATTCTATCATTTTTTATCTATCTATCTATCTATCTATCTATCTATCTATCTATCTATCTATCTATCTATCTTCTATCTTCTATCATTCTCACTCTATCACTCTATCATTCTACCTTTCTGTCATTCTATCTATCTATCTATCTATCTATCTATCTATCTATTCATCTGTCTGCCTGTCTCTCTATTTGCCTAATCTTCCCCGGCCTCTCACATGCATGACATCCATGCTCTCATTCCACCTTCCTCTCACAGTCACCATCCGGTTTTCCCCTGTCACAGCTCCAGCATCGGCAGTGAGGGACCCAGTCAACATTACGGCACCCAAGGGGCACCCCCCTCCCCACCCCCCTGTCACAGCTCCAGCATCAGCAGTGAGGGACCAGTCAACATTACGGCACCAAGGGGCACCCCCCCCCCCCCCCCTCCCCCTGTCACAGCTCCAGCATCAGCAGTGAGGACCAGTCAACATCACGGCACCAGGGGCACCCCCCTCCCCCCACCCCCCTCGTGTCACAGCTCCAGCATCGGCAGTGAGGGATCAGTCAACATCACGGCACCAAGGGGCAACCCCCTCCCCCCCCCCCCCCTGTCACAACACCAGCATCAGCAGTGAGGGATCAGTCAACATCACGGCACCAAGGGGCATCCCCCCCCCCCCCCCCCCCCCCCCCCCGTGTCACAGTCCACATCAGCATCAGCAGTGAGGGACCAGTCAACATTACGGCACCAAGGGGCAACCCCCCCCCCCCCCCCCCCCTCCCCCCGTCACAGCTCCAGCATCAGCAGTGAGGGACCAGTCAACATTACGGCACCAAGGGGCAACCCCCCCCCCCCCCCCCCCCCGTCACAGCTCCAGCATCAGCAGTGAGGGACCAGTCAACATTACGGCACCAAGGGGCAACCCCCCCCCCCCCCCCCCCCGTCACAGCTCCTCCATCAGCAGTGAGGGACCAGTCAACATTACGGCACCAAGGGGCAACCCCCCCCCCTCCCTCCCCTCGTGTCACAGCTCCAGCATCGGCAGTGAGGGATCAGTCAACACCCACGGCACCAAGGGGCACCCCCTCCCCCCCCCCCCCCCCCCCCCCCCCCGTCACAGCCCCAGCATCGGCAATGAGGGATCAGTCAACATCACGGCACCAAGGGGCACCCCCTCCCCCCCCCCCCCCCCCCCCCCCAGCATCGGCAATGAGGGATCAGTCAACATCAGGGCACCAAGGGGCACCCCCCCCCCCCCCCCCCCCGTTACAGCCCCAGCATCGGCAATGAGGGATCAGTCAACATCAGGGCACCAAGGGGCACCCCCTCCCCCCCGTCACAGCCCCAGCATCGGCAGTGAGGGATCAGTCAACATCAGGGCACCAAGGAGCACCCCCCCCCCCCCCCCCCCCCCCCCCAAAGAAGACACTACACTGCTGCGAAGTCACCTTCGGAGTATTCGGCGGTGCTATGTCAGTACTCTTTCTTTAGTTCGGATTAGGTCTCTGTCGTTTTAGCGCCAGCTGAGCACAGTATCCAGTTTGTAGAGATCAGGTGGGTTTAATATACACCTGAACCACTGACTTTCTTTTCAGCTCTTTCGAACGTTTCTTTCTTGACTAAAACATCCCTTCAGAACGAGCAGACGATAAAACTTTTAATAAAATATCCCCACCCCCACCCCCCTCAAAGAGACCACTGATTTTATTACAGCGCAAAAAAAAGTACAGTAAAGGGGGAAATAAAGCTGGCCTTTTCACGGCAACGATGTTTTCAGATGAGCACAAATTAGTTGATCTCGAATTATACACGACACTTTTAGAAGGAAGTACTCAAACTGGCAGCACAGATTTCGGCCAGCTTTATTTCCATTCACAAGACTGATGTAGGCCATGAGTTAATGGTGAAAATGTTTCTGATAGTTCAGTGCAAAACCTCTTCATCCGGTGTCCAGTCTTTCCACACCTGTGGAGAGATCTGACGTTCTAATTCTCAACAAGAGATCAGACCAGCCGTTGTAAACGACGCTTTGACACTTCTCAGAAGGCCATTTCTCTGCGTTCGAAAGTAAAGTAGGTAGAATCGCACTTTCAACCTTTGGAATGGGGCGCCCTTCCATCGAGACGCACGTATCCTCCTCCTCCTCCTCCTCCTCACCACCACCACCACCACCACCACCATCATCATCATCATCATCATCATCATCACCGCCACCACCACCATCTTCATCATCATCATCATCATCATCATTTTCATCATAACCACCACCACCATCATCATCATCATCATCATCATCATCATCATCATCATCATCACCACCACCACCATCTTCATCATCATCACCACCATCATCATTTTCATCATAACCACCACCACCATCATCATCATCTTCATCATCATAACCACCACCACCACATCACCACCATCCTCCTCCTCCTCCCTCCTCCTCC
>JADBJO010009789.1:0-50000 GCA_016801955.1 Conus betulinus
TATGTAAAAGACCTCTGGCAGGAGGATTGGAATACACAGACGGATAACAAACTCTTTCAGATCCGTCCAAACCTAAAGGAGAGTTCCTCCCGTCTTCGTCTGGTGGTCGTAAAAAGAAGAAACAGTTCTGTGCCGGCTGCACACCGGCCATTCGTATTTTACCCATTCCTACCTTTTAAAGAGTGAAGAAGCTCCTTGGTGCATTCCGTGTCATGTGCCACTCACAATGAAAACATATTCTTTTAGAGTGTTGGGATTTGCACGATGTGAGACACAAACATTTTACAGCAGAGTCCATGAAACCTTGTTCAGAGATGTTCCGCCTGACGCGATCTTTGAGTTCTTGAAAGAGGTTAACATTTTTCATCGGATCTGAGATTTTACAGTGGAAAGATTTTTAACAAAGTTTTGGATGAGTTTTTAGACGATGTCTTTTAAAGAATTGTGTGGATGAATGACCTGTGAGTTGATTTTAACGTGGTGACAGCCCTGATATGGCCCTTTGCGGTCGGCTGGGCTATAAGCAACATTATCTTATCTTATCCTAACCCAACCCAACCCAAGATTGCAACAAGTCTGAATACAGTTACAGTCCCACCCAGGGACATCTCGAGAATGCCAACTTGCCAGGAAAACACGAGCAATTTAATCCGGCCTAAAACTCTGGCCAGGTATCTAAAAGAAAAAAAAAAGAAGAAAGAAACCCACCCGCGTGCACACGCGCGCCTACACACGCGCACATACACACATACACATGCGCGCACACACACGCACACACACACGCGCACACACACAGCCGCGCGGCAATGCACACTCACACGCGCGCTGTATCATCTGTACACACGTTCGCTCTCGCGTGCCCCTCACATTCAGCTTTTTTTTAAATTGAAGGGGACAGTAAAGTCAGAGGATGCTGCAACCCCACGGACGACACGCTCGAGAGCATGACCTCTGTGCTCTAACCTCCACACAAGCTAAAACTGACACACTGCCTGTCAGCAACAATCCCTTATGTATAAACTAAAGAATTTAAAAGGCGTCCGTGACACCCTTAGTTCCAAAATAAATTCGAAAACAACCTAACTGTACTCTGCCGTTTGGTCTTCGTATGCAGCCTCATGTGCAGAATGCAGGTCTAGACCTAGGAGTTTTGTCCGATTTTTCCAAGTTTCCAGATGAGCCTCCATGGACCTTTTTCACACCAGAGATTCGTTTTGATCTTGCAGTTTTTTTCGCAGAGTCTACCAGCTCTCTGGCATATAGAGAGATTCCCATCCTCTCAGAAAATTTCACTGACGGTTCCAAGTCTGTAGATGGAGTGGCCTGTGCAGCCTATTGCCCTGGTGCTCCTTCTCAAATACTGTTAGAACGAATATTCCTTCAGATGCTTCTGCTTGCTCTGCTTACTCTGCTGAACTTACAGCTCTGGTTCTGGCACTGAGGATAATCTCACAGTCTACGAGAGAGGGACTTTTTGGTTCTGTCAGATTCACTGTCAGCTTTGGAGGCCATAGCTGGCCGCGCAAACTTCAGCATCCAGAACTTTACACTTTTTTGAACTTTTGACCAAGTTGAAAGTGGAGGGGTTACAACATTATTCTGGCTTGGATTCCCGGTCATGTTGGCATTGGAGGGAACGAAATGGTTGATCGTTTGGCCAAGAATGCCACACCTATCCCCTGCTCAGATCTGAAACCCAAAATTAACGATTATGTCAGAGACCTCTGGCAGGAGGATTGGAATACACAGACGGATAACAAACTCTTGCAGATCCGTCCAAACCTAAAGGAGTTCCTCTCATCTTCGTCTGGTGGTCGTAAAGAAGAAACAGTTCTGTGCCGGCTGCACACTGGCCATTCGTATTTTACCCATTCGTACCTCTTAAAGGGGGTGAAGAAGCTCCGTGGTGCATTCCATGTCATGTTCCACTCACAATGAAACATATTCTTTTAGATTCTTGGGACTTGCACGATGTGAGACACAAACATGTTACAGCAGATTCCATGAAAACCTTGTTCAGAGACGTTCCACCTGACACAATCTTTGAGTTCTTGAAAGAGATTAACATTTTTCATCGGATCTGAGATTTTACAGTGGAAAGATTTTTAACAAACTTTTGGATGGGTTTTTGGATGTATTTTAAAGAATTGTGTGAATGACTGACTTGTGAGTTGTTTTTAACGTGGTGACGGCCCTGGTGTGGCCCTTTGCAGTCGGCTGGGCTGTGGGCAACATTGTCTTATCTTATTTCAATGTGTTTGTTTTTAATCCTAGGATTGGTTCTTTTAATCTGTTTTTAATGGGTTGGGTGGGGTTTTGCTTTTAATCTTTTTTAACATATATACGTGGTAGTTCAAAACGTGGTGACAGTCCTGAGATAACCTCTGCTGTTGACGGGACTATAATTTTAATCTTAATCTTAATCCTAGTCAAGGAGTAGTGTATTGTTTAACTGCAGTTCTCTGTAGAGCAGCGAGTGTGATGTGGCATGATTGTTGTTCCTACTGAACTGTAAAGCATGAATGTGTTGTATGATTGAGTTTCATCAGAACTGAACTGTCAAGGAGTAGTGTATTGTCTAACTGCAGTTCTCTGTAGAGCAGTGAGTGTGATGTGGCATGATGATTGTTATTCCTACTGCTGTTCTAAGAACACACATGTGGTTCAATACGCTGATGATATTGCAATAAGGATAAAAACACCAGTTTCAAGAAAAAGTTCGAGTAAGAGGATTATCAGTCATGTGCAGACAATTTATCAACAGGAACTAAACAATTTATCAAATTATATAAAAGAAAATGGTTTAAAATTCTTAGGTGAAAAAACATGTTTGCTGCTATTTAATAATGGTGAAAATCCTTCCATATTACCCATTTTGAAATTAGAGGATAATATCTTGAAATATCAAAACTGTGTTAAATTTTTAGGAGTCTTTTTGACAACAAAACTCAGTTGGAAAAAGCATATAGAACATTTATTAACCAAGGCAAGAAAAAGATTAAACCTTTTAAAAAATAATCAAAAATCAGCCTGGGGGCAAGACACAAAAACTTTATTGCATTTGTCTACTTCTTTAGTTCGATCCAAATTCAAGTATGGCCAAGAAGTATATTATTCTGCTCCAGAATATCTGTTAAAAAAGCTACAAAGTTTGGATAGCAAAGCAGTGAAACTGGCCTTAGGTGTACCAGTTCATGCAAATACTAGCAAAAGTTATCAAGCTGCAGAGGTTTTATCTTTTTGAGAACAACGGTTCTTAGACATATCAAAATATGTGATTAGAAGTCTGTCAGTTAAGAACTCAGTTACAGCAGAACTATTGAGAGATTATCCCAAATGAGCTAGAAGTAATTTATATTTACAACCAATTAGAAATTACGCGTATAAGCTTATGTTTTGATTGTAACATTGATTTATCAACAGTTTCTGAAGATCCCATCACTCGTAAGATTCCCCTTGGGAGCATTTGTGTGGAAAATTTGATTGTAATTACACAAGTGTTTCTAAAACTGAAAACATTAATCTCTTGGTTAGTGAGGTCAGAGTACTTCTTGACAATTTTTATTGCAGTCACCTGAAAATTTACACTAATGTCCTAGATAACATTGGTAGTGGTTCTGGTTTTGTCATTCCTAGCCTAAATGTGAAAAAAAAAAAAATATGATCTTGGCAAAGGGTTTTCCATATTTACAGCAGAATTATATGCAATATTGATAGCTTTGAGCTATACTTATGATGCTCCCTTCCTTTTCACAATAGTCTTGTATGTGTTGATTCAAAATCTGTCTTGCAGTCTCTGGAACATTGGGATGGTAAGGCTCGGAAAGATTTACTTTTTGATATTCATCGCCTCATACACTGTTTAAGGATTCATGGAATATGTATGACTTTTGCTGGGTTCCCTCTCATAGTGGATTGAAATGGAATGAAGCAGCAGACATACTTGCTAAAACTGGAGCTAAACAGTGCCTTGATCGTAATTTGTTATCTTCCCTGAAAACATCTTCGTCAGAAATGTTGCTTAAGTTAGAAAATTGTGTTTATAACAGAAATTGTGGAGAAAATCTCAAATATGTAAATACTTGTCCACATCACATTTCCAAGATAGTAACAAAACTCAAGTTAAATGCATGGAACACAAAATATTCTTGCCATGTTTTTGGTACTTGTGGTAATCCAATTTCAGTGCATCATTTGTTGATAGAATGTTCTGTCTTAACTCCGATTTATAAAGAAAATTCTATTGATATCAACGTCTAAGATATCAGTCAAATATTGTCCAGCCCTTCTATCACAAACATTGCTACTATTATCGCACAATCTAAAGTTGCCAAGTGGCTTTGATGCGTGTTTATTTTTACCACTAATTCAAAAAGTTATTGTTGTTATTTTTTATCTTTGAGGTAAGCTTTGTTAGTTAGAGATGACGTTTTTAAATTATTTTTCGTCGTCTAATATCATCAATGGTGAACGGACGTTAAATTAACCACTGAACTGAACTGAACTTGTTCCTACTGAACTGTAAAGCATGAGTGTGTTGTATGATCGAGTTTCATTAGAACTGAACTGTCAAGGAGTAGTGTGTATTGTTTAACTGCAGTTCTTTGTAGAGCCGGGAGTGTGATGTGGATAATTGTTGTTCCTACTGAACTGTAAAGCATGAGTGTGTGTTGTATGATCGAGTTTCGTTAGAACTGAACTCTCAAGGAGTAGTGTATTGTTTAACTGCAGTTCTCTTTAGAGCAGCGAGTGTGATGTGGCATGATTGTTGCTCCTACTGAACTGTAAAGCATGAGTGTGTTGTAAGATGATTGTTGCTCTTTCAGGACTGTAAAGCTGTGGGTATGTTATGGATGATTTTCTTTTCCAGAACTGTAAATCATATGTGTGTTGTAGGATGATGATTATTCTTTCAGAACAGTAAAGTGTGCAATGCATGATAGCTGTTTCATTCTAGAGTTGCATGCAGTGATTGAGATGCATGTCAAATGCAGTCACTTTAAGGCTGTGAACTATTATGATATAAGCAGATCTTCTAGAACTTTAGGCAATGAGTGTGTTGTGTATTAATTGCAGTTCTTTGGAACTATAAGAGGTTAGTGTTGTGTGTCAGTTAAAACGAACGTTCCATTCTAAAACTAAGCTTTGTTTGATTGATTGATTATCACTCATGTGAGCATTTCAAACAGAGTTTTTTCTGGTGGACGCAAGTTTTTATTTTACTGAAAAGAAATGGGAATACAAAGGTCCTTGGAGTATATTTACTTAGTAAGCATATTCCTTTCCTTAGAAATTGCTGGGAATTTGTGAACGGAACACTCAGATGTGATATGCTTAAAAATTTTTTTTTTTTTTTAAAGTCTTAGCCTTCTGACAGATTTTCCTCAAATTCACTTTACCATTTTCTTTTGTTTATAGTTTCCAGTCTGTTTCAGCTTTGCCCATGAAAGTGTATGAAGGTAATTAAAATCCGAGTTGTTTGAACTTACCGTTGTCTTGTTAGCATGCAGGTGAGGGTCTCCTCTTCCGCTTACTGCAGGAGGACTTAAACACACTGTCCAAATGGGAAAAGAGATGGGGTATGGAATTCCACCCGCAGAAATGCAAATACCCTATCCTGCACCAGATCCAGGGACCCCATCATATTTAGGTACAAGTTGAAAGGTCACACCCTGGAACGGACAACCGAATCAAAATACCTGGGAGTCAATATCTTGAGAGATCTAAGCTGGACCAGCCAAATCAACCGCTCCACCAAAAAGGCCAGCAGCATGATAGGATTCCTGAGGCGGAACCTGAGGGTAGCGAACCAGGCAACCAAGACCATTGCCTACAAGACCCTAGTTCGCCCCCACCTCGAATACTGCAGTACAGTCAGGAACCCATACACACCGCAGACAAAACTAAGGAAATAGAAGCAGTACAGAGGAGAGCAGCCAGATACGTCACCGACCGCTACGACTACACCTGTAGCGTTACTGGTCTGCTCACTGAACTCAATTGGGAATCCCTGGAGTCCAGGAGGACGAAAGCCCAGCTAACAATGTTCTACAAGTCTGTGAACAACCTTGTGGACATTCCCCCAGAGGAGTACCTGACACCAGCATCCTCCAGAACAAGAGCTAACCACTCCAAGAAATTCCGCCACCTCAGATCAAAAACTGACGTCCTGAAGTATAGCTTTTTTTCACCGCACCATCCCAGTTTGGAATTCTCTTCCGGCAGCCGCAGCCAAAGCCCCCTCTCTGGTACATTTCAGGAGGGAGCTCAGCAAACTCCACTATTAAAATACAGCCATTGTATGTGTGTCGGGTGGAAGTGTGTATGAATGGTTAGTGGGCCTGGACTAGCCTAATGCTTGTTCTGGGGGCAGGATAGGAGCGGGATAACCCCTCTTGAAAAGGTGAACGTGGGTAGCCTTCCTGCAGCTCCACAGTTAGGCTAGCTGGTAGGTAAGTTAGGTGGGGAGGGGTGTGGTATGAATGCTGTCTTTCAAATAGGGAGGGTAGGACTTTTTTTTTTTTTTTTTTTTTTTTTTTTTGCGCACACCGGAGTCACTTAAGGTCTATGGAGACGACGTGGCATTTGATTTGAAGATTCATCTGAATCATACAGATCTGCAAATTTGGGGCTGTTTCCATCAACCTCTCAAATCAATATGGCCAGATGTAGCAAAATCTTTATCCCACTGTCTTCATCATACAGGTGGTGTCGCAAAAGTAACACAGCTGTACTGATTGTGAAAAAAACGTCAGGCAAAAATCTGATGCACCATGGAGCAATTTCAGACTTGGAAGCCAAGAGCAATTTCAGACTTGGAAGCAGACTTGGAAGCCAAGAGCAATTTCAGACTTGGAAGCCAAGATGAAAAATGTGCTGTTGAGTGAATAAATTTGCTATTTCATGCACACTTGGCAAATGTTAAAGCTGGTCAGACTCATGTCAGTGAGAGTTTAAAAGGGAAACAATGCTTGTTAAGAATCAGGTTAGGAGAGAGGGAGAGAAAGAATGTGTTCAGCATGTATTCTGTACATTGGAACAGAACAGCAATATGTGCAAAGTACTTGTAGTGGTACATGTACATTGCGGGTTAAAGGTCAAAACTGGTTTACCTGTCAAACATTCTACTGCTGTCTAGTTCTGATTACTGTATAAAGCATTGAGTAAAAGTGTGCCTACCCTGAGTAGCTATGCTGAAAAAAGGAAGAACTGGCACTTCACCTTATTGTATTATGGTGGGAGGTGTATGAACAGAGAAAGTCATTTTTTTTTTTTTAAATAAATAACTACTCTGTCCAAGAGGTGAAACCATAAAAACTAAAACAAAAAAAATACACCCAGTAGCAGTGAACATCTGAAATGTCTATGGGGTTGTTTGGTTTGCTATAAATGCCGTCTGTATAAGAAAAAATATTAATTCAAAAGCAAAGCCTGTGTTTTGTGAGAAATTTGGATTTTTACATTTATACATCACTTCTTAGGAAGGCACAGTAGGCCCTATCCTCATTAACTCTGTCAGCGCATCTGACATTACAACTATATTTCCTGAAAGACTTGTGTGATCAGAACTGTTGTGTGTTACTGGAGTAAGCTTTAATAATGATAGGCAAATGAAAAAGCATGGTTGTGAAGATATGAACATTTATTAATGTATTAGAAACTCACAAAATGTGAAGCAATGGAAGACTTCCAATGCTATTAGAAAATAGAATCAATAACAATAATAAAAAGTTTAAGTGTTGAGGTTGTGTTTCTTTGCAAGTTTCACAAGTGTTGACATTTCCTCTTTCATCACTGTTTGAAGTATTTTGTGATGTATCCTAATTTCATTCATCAAATGAGATGAACATCCATAAGTATTTGGTAAAAAAAACAACAAAACCTGCTTTGCAGTCAATCTCCGATATGTGATCATATCGATGTTCAAAGAAAAACACAGGAGAAAAGTTGCCATAGTTGATTTTATTACTGAGAAATATTGTAATGTGTGGAATCAACTGGACCTCATTACTGAGAAATATTATTGTGTGTAGTCAGTTGGACCTGTGTCTACTGTCTTTTATTCTATTTGATGTAAAGTACCAGCTTGGACACTGGTTTGATCAAACAAGTTCAGATGCCCCAGCATTGCTTGGCATAAGCTGGAAATGTTGAGGGGCCCGAGGGCTGCTCTGATGTAGAGTTGAAAGCGCAGCTCAGTAGCATGAAAGTCTTCATTGAATTAGGTCAATGCGCATTTATAATTTAGAAATAACCTGCTGACAGAGGAAAGATGACAATTCAGTTCCCTCTCTTTACCTGTAGTCTGTCTTGCATTTGCTGGCTGACTCCATAAGTAGTACGAGTCCAGTTTTATCTAGGCTGACTCAGTAAAAATAGCATGGTAGTGTGTAATGATCTGACTTGGCAAAGCTGATTTGAAATGTTAGTGATAATGCACCGCCAAAAAACAGACAAACAAATCACAAGACAAAGTAAGAAGCGTTTTGACCTCTTAGGTCTTCTTCAGGCAAGATACAAAACACTCAGGACAACGAAAATGAACGAGCACTCGCTTATCTTCATCCAAATGGCACAAGACAGGCGTTGAATGACAGCCACGTTTTCATTCAACGCCTATCTTGTGCCAAATTTGTTTAGATTTCTGCTTGTAATTGCCTCACTTTGCAACTAGATCTAACTTGGCAAAGCTAGTGTGTGTGTGTAACAGGCTGACTTGGAAATTCGCATGTATTATCAGGGTGGGCTGACTTGGCAAAACTGGTGTGTATTTATTTGATGGGCAGAACAGGCAAAGTTAGGGTGTTTGTATCTGAAGGGCTGACTAGGCAAAGTTAATATGTATGTACCTGATAGGCTGACTTGGCAAAGTTATTATGTATCTGATGGGGTGACTCTGCAAAGTCAGTGTGTATGTATCTGATGGGGTGACTCTGCAAAGTCAATGTGTATGCATCTGATGGGCTGACTTTGCAAAGTCAGTGTGTATGTATCTGATGGGGTGACTCTGCAAAGTCAGTGTGTTTGTATCGGATGGGGTGACTCTGCAAAGTCAGTCTGTATATAGCTGATGGGGTGACTCTGCAAAGTAGTGTGTATGCATCTTGACGGGGTTGACTTGGCAAAGTCAGTGTGTATGTATCTGATGGGGTGACCCTGCAAAGTCAGTGTGTATGTATCTGATGGGGCGACTCCACAAAGTCAGTGTGTGTTTGGGGTGACTTGGCAAAGTCAGTGTGTATGTATTTGATGGGCTGACTTGGCAAAGTCAGTGTGTATGCATCTGATGGCAGACTTGGCAAAGTCAGTGTGTATGTATCTGATTGGGTGACTCTGCAGAGTCAGTGTGTTTGGGGTGACTTGGCAAAGTCAGTGTGTATGTATCTGATGGGGTGACTGAAGTAGACACAAACACTCAGGTCAGACACGAAAAAGTATTTATTCTTCTGCTAGAACACAACGTTCAGTTCAGTTTGGCCGTCTTGGAATGCGCGCGCGCACACCGCTGCAGTTATGTCCCTTGCAATCTACTACATATCCCCACCTTTAAGACCACTACTGGTTATACAAATAATTTAAACAAGAACGTCTGTTTACTAAACCTCAGTTGTTTTTTTTTTTTTTTTTTATATAACCTCGCCCTTTTCCAAATATCAATCTAAACTTATAACAAATATAGTCTAACAAAAACATATAATTAACTCTTTAACTTTAAATTCACATTAATCACTTTAACTTCAAATAATATAAACTAACAACCAAATGTTATCCAATAGTGTCCTCAAAATGTCATGCATATTTCTAATGTCACTTAAATTCTCCGTTTATTTTTCCTTCACACCACTTCCATAATAATACTTAGTTATAGGGAAAAAAATGCACTGCACAAAACAAAATTAAGTGTTGTACCAGTCACGGGCACTACAACACTTCAAAAATCTACACAGCTGTGACGAGTTCTGGATCCATGAATCTAACCATTATAGGCATAGTCTTTAAGGTGACTGTGATGTCTTCCTGAATTGCACATCACAAAACAAAATGGAGTGTTGTACCAGTCACGGGCACTACAACACTGAGCTCTACACAGCTGTTCCGCTCCGCCTTGGTATCAGTCCTTCTGCTTCAACTCCACCTCTGTCTGGACATCTTTGAACGTCTTCAAAACATAGTCCTTGAAACGTGCTGGTAATCTCCGTTGACGACCGGGCCGAGAGGCGGGCTGGAGTGCCAGACCTGGTGTTGCCCCTTCCTCCAGACTGCCAGGCTGCTGGTCCTGCTGCTGGCTTGCTGCTGCCATCGCCTCACCACTGCTGGGTCCCTGGTCTGGTTGCCATGGCGTGACAGGCTGTTGTTGATCCACCCCTGGTGACAGCTGCAATGCTGGCTCTGGACTCACTGGTGCTGCAGGCAGAACATCAAACTCAGGCTGACCGAACTGGTGGTCTGGCTCCTGAGACTCCTCTTGTTTGCTGGCCCGAGACAGAACGTGGTCCACATGCCGCTTCAGGTGGCGGCCGTCTGTCACCTGAAACCAGGTAGGACAGGGGACCTGTAGCCTGTACCACCACCCCTGGCAACCACTTACTGCCCACTGAAAAGTTCCTGATGTACACCAGATCACCTGCTACATAGTTTCTCTTTTCAGCACGGTCATGGTCAGTTTCTGTTGCAACTGCTTCTGGGCCACTCGCTTCTCCACAGCAGGCTGAATTAGGTCCCAGCGTGTGCGCACCTTCCTGTTGAACAGGAGTTCCGCTGGTGACAACCCTGTAGTTGTTTGGGGGGTCACCCGGTACGCTGATAGGAGTCGAGCAACGCGAGTTTCTATCGAACCACTGGTCATTTTCTTCAGCCCTTGCTTCAATGTTTGTACTGCCCGTTCCGCTAGCCCATTGGTGGATGGATGGTATGGGGCTGATTTTACATGTCTGATGCCATTCTTGAGCATGAACTCCTTGAACTCCTCACTGGAAAAGCAGGTCCCATTGTCTGTGACTAAGGTTTCAGGTATGCCATGTGTAGCGAAAGACTGGCGCATTTTTTCAATGGTTGCGCTTGACGTAGATGTGTTCATGGCATATGCATCAATCCACTTAGAGTGGGCATCTATGATCACCAAGAACATCTTTCCCAGAAAAGGGACCAGCATAGTCAGCATGTAGTCGGGTCCATGGGCGATCTGGCCATTCCCAAGGATGAAGAGGAGCGCTGCAAGGTAGGTTCCGAAGGGTCTGACAGATCGGGCACCCTCTAACTGTAGATTCAATTTCTTTGTCCATGTTCGGCCACCAGATATATGATCTTGCCAAGTTCTTCATTCGAGTCATTCCTGGGTGGGCGTCATGCAGGTCCTGTAGCAAAATCTTGCGTCCTTTTGGGGGCACTACCACCCGAGTTCCCCACAACAGGCAGCCATCCAGTACACTCAGTTCCATTTTCCGGGCCAAGTATGGTCTGAATCTCTGGTCTGGATGGCTTTCAGGCCAGCCTTTCAAGACAAAACTTTTCACTTGTGAAAGCACAGGGTCAGTGTCGGTCCACTGACGAATCTGGCTGGATGTCACCGGCATGGTCTCCACTTGATCCATCAGGAGAACTATCTCTCCCTGGTTCGAGTTCTGTTTCTGCTGTCATCTGGAGTGGCAATCTGCTGAGGCCATCAGCGTTGCTGTGTTTCCTGCCTTCCTTGAACATCAGGTTGTACTCGTATGCTGCCAAGGTCACTGCCCAGCGCTGTATTCGGGCAGCCACCATGCTGGGGACTTGTTTGTTTTGTCCAAGGAGCCCTAACAATGGTTTGTGGTCTGTGTAAATGTCAAACTTCTGACCGTACAGATACTGGTGGAATTTCTTCACCCCGTAGATGATGGCAAGTGCTTCTTTCTCCACCTGACTATAGTTTTTCTCTGCGTTGTTCATTGTCCTGGACGCGAACGCCACTGGTCTCTCACTGCCGTCCTCCATCCGGTGTGATATCATGGCTCCCAGCCCATAGTTTGAGGCATCACAGGAGAGGATGATGTCTTTACTGGAGTCAAAATGGACCAGTACTTGGGGTGAACGAAGAAGTTTCTTCGACTCTAACCACGCATTCTCTTGCAGTTCTTCCCAGGACCAAGATACCCCTTTGTGCAGCAGAGAGTAGAAGGGAGCCAGCACCGTGGACAGGTTTGGGAGAAATCTGGCATAGTAGTTCACCATACCCAGATAGGCCTGTAGTTGTTTGACGTCTACTGGTCTAGGCATCTCCTCAATAGCTTGGATTTTCTCTGGTACAGGGCGTATACCCTTCTGGTCAATCTTGAGACCCAAGTAAATTACCTCAGTGGCCATGAAAACACACTTATTCTTTTTCAGCTTGGCTCCGGCCTCTTTCAATTTTGCAAACACTGTTCGCAGCGTCATCAAGTGTTCTTCTTGTGTCTTTCCTGACACCAAGATGTCATCAATGCGAAACGTAAACTCTTGGCAACCTCTCAGCACGTTTTCCATTGTGCGCTGAAAAATGCCTGGCGCCGATGACACCCCATAAGGCAGTCTGTTGTACCGGTAAAGGCCCTGGTGTGTATTGATGGTGGTGAATTCTTTGGAAGCCTCATCCAATTCTAGCTGCTGGTAGGCGCTTGTCAAGTCCAATTTGGAGAAAAACTGTCCTCCGCTGAGTTCCGCCAGCAGGTCATCTGTTTTGGGAATGAAGTAGTTATCTAACTTGGACACTGCATTTACAGTTACTTTGTAGTCTCCACAAATGCGAAGGATTTTGTCTGGCTTCACGACAGTAACAATTGGTGCCGCCCAGTCTGAAAATTGCACCTTCTCAATGGTGCCCTCAGCCTCCAGTCTATCTAGTTCATGGCCTACTTTTTCATGTAGTGCATAAGGCACTGGGCGTGGTTTGAACAATTGAAGTAACATGGCTGGGCTGCAGGGTCCACCACAATGTTGGCCTTAACACCTTTGATAGTGCCTCTACTCTCCTCGAACAGTTCTGATGCCTCGCACAGAATTTTTTCCAGTTCTGGATTACGACTGCCTTCTGTCATAGTCTCACACTAGTCATTAGGCCAATCCAGCTGAATGTGTCTCAGCCAGTCTCTGCCCAGCAAACATGGTCCTGGACCCTTTACTACAATCACCTCAAGGGTCCTTGGGGAACTCCCTTTGTATGTGCTTACCCCCAACACCGGAATCTCTTCATCTGTGTACGTTTTCAGTCTTCGGTTGGATGCCCTCAGTGGAAAAGAACCCCTACGTCTGATCTTTTTCAATGTCTCTTCATTAATCACTGTCACAGAAGCCCCTGTGTCAATCTCCATTTCCACGGCGACGCCCTCCAGTTCCACTGTAGCCAGATATGGTTTTTCTTTGCTCTCTAACTTGAAAAAAACAGAAACAATTCTGCTTCCGGTTCGTCATCCACCTTTTTTATGGGTCCACGTGCTTTGGGATTGCTCCTTGTGTCCTTCTTGCGTCGTTCTCGTTCAACACGAAACAATCTGCAATCTCCTGAAAATGGCCTTTCTTTTTGCAGTACCAACATTCCAAGTCTTTCATTGAACGATCTCTTTTCACTGCTCTGACATCTTCCTGTCGATCTTCCATCATATCGATGCTAGCAGTGCTCTGACTTCCCCCAGCTGTGGATCCCACAGCGTTTTCCTGCAGATCTACTGCACTCTTCTCTGCTGACTCCATAGCCCTGGCAACATCAAACGCCCTCTCAAAAGTCAAGTCTTTCTCAGGCAACAAACGTCTTTGAATCCGATTATTGTTAATGCCGCAGACTAATCTATCCTCAACATAGAATCAAGCGCTTCGCCAAAGTTGCAATCTTGCGACAGATGACGTAACTGTGACATATATTTTGCTACAGACTCCTGCTCATAACGTGAACGCATGTGAAACTTGAATCTCTGAACTATTTCAGAGGGCTTGGGCTGGAGGTGATTTTGAATGATTGTTTTCAGTTCTGCAAATGTCTTGGTGCCAGGTTTGGCTGGGGCAAGCAAATCACACATGAGTTTGTATACAGATTTACCGCATGCACTCAAAAATATTGCTCGTTTCTTGTCTTCATCATCAACGTCATTAGCCACGAAATAATACTCTAACCGTTCCGTATACTGACCCCAATCTTCCCCTTCCTCAAGTCCGAATTCTTTTAGTTGTCCGAAAGCCGCCATCATCCTCGTCGCCAGTGAAGTAGACACAAACACTCAGGTCAGACACGAAAAAGTATTATTTATTCTTCTGCTAGAACACAACGTTCAGTTCAGTTTGGCCATCTTGGAATGCGCGCGCCCACCGCCGCAGTTATGTCCCTTGCAATCTACTACAGTGACTCTGCAAAGTCGGTGTGTTTGGGGTGACTTGGCAAAGTCAGTGTGTATGCATCTGATGGGCTGACTTGGCAAAGTCAGTGTGTATGTTTCTGATGGGCTGACTGCAAAGTCAGTGTGTATGTATATGATGGGCTGACTGCAAAGTCAGTGTGTATGAATATGATGGGCTGACTCTGCAAAGTGAGTGTGTATGTATCGTCAACACAGTGCAGGCCTCCAAGGGTGGTACAGGAATGCTCAAAGGGCAGGTGAAGGCAGTGCTTCTCTGGGTCCTTCCCAGCACCTTCGGGTGTTTCTTTTTTCTTTTCTTCTGCATCCATATTCTGTGATTTTTTTTTTTTTTTTTTTTTTTTTTAGGTCTAACACTGATTCTACACATGATCAGAATCCAGTGCCTCAGTTTTAAATCGTACAGCAAGGCCTAACCCTTCAACTTTTGCGAATGTTTGACATATTCATTTGCTGTAGTTTTATGTGCCTACTTGTGTCACGTATCTGTACCTTAGCGTCAAGTTCTTACTCACACAACTAAAGGGACATTGCTGATGTCCAGGATCAGTTGAGTAAAGGTTCTGAAATAAGTCAGCATTGCTGTTTTAACATCATAGAAATTGTGACGATTGTTGGGAAATCTGAGAGCCATTCTGGCAGGTCAGAGCTATATGCCCACTTTGATAACAAGCGGGTGTGAAGCAGTATGTGCGTTTGTGCAATGTTGGGCACAACAAAACTAAAGGGAGTATGTGTATGACAACGTCAAGTAGTCAGCCAATAGGAACATTGCTTGCATATGGAGTTGCACAATAAGTAAGTCTTTTCCCATAGATTTGTCTCATACTCGGATATCTATCTATCAGCCTTGGTAAGCAATAGCAGTTGCTGCTGTTTCAGTAGTTTTCTCAATAGGTTCAGTTCTTGAAAGTTGAGTATAGAGGCATGCACACACAGCCAGCACAGAGAAATTGTCAGGCAAACCTTGCACCATGTGTTGAACTTAGTACTGTGATGCATGGATGCATCATCAAGTGCTGGTTGGATGATTGCTCTTCTTTTTTGTTTTGACATTTTCCGTGTATGCGTAAAATTCTGTTCCTATTTGATGATGGTGGACTAAAATTAAATGCAACATTTTTTTTTTTACCCAGTTGTACTTACTTCTAGATTAGCAAAGCAGGTCTTCATGATGTTTACATGCATTGTGGCTAAACAATACTAAAAAATATTCCAACTCTGTGATCTTTTGAAATTCCAAGTTCTGCACCATGCAATAAATTCAGTAATAAATTTCATACTATTAGTAATAATTGCCAACTCTGCCAGTATATCTGTTCAGTATCTGAGAATAATAATGAAAGATTGTTGTTCTTTTTTCTCTTGAAAAAGGAATGATTCACTTGGGCATAAAGTGAAAAGCAGAAAATGTTGTAGAAGTCAGTAGCCACTGACTAGTTCCCATCAAGTTAATGTAGGCCACAGCAGTCAGATTGTCAATCATAGTATGATTGCTTTCTCTTGTCTTCCTGAAAACACTCTGAAGCAAACCATGCTGCTTTCTGTTTAAGGTGATTAATATTAGAATTTCACCAGGAGATTGCTCTTTTCAAGAATTGCATCGCATGTTCGGTTCCATCATGTGCAAGACACATTAGCAGTAAGGATATCTCAGACTGCGATTGCTTAACGACAATATTAGGTATCGCAATGTTATCAAATTACCATGGCAGTTCCAAGTAAATGAAAATGCTATATGTCTGTAAAAACAATGCTTATTTAAGTCATGTTGTACAAACAGATCTTGTACATTTACACTTTGTGTGTCTGATACAATTCTTGTCATATACATATACAGCTTCTATTGATTCAGCTTGAATTGAAGGAACTGACGTGTTATACCAAAGAAAGGAAGTGACACATCCATCATCAAATGAGTCCCCATCAAATGAGTCCCATTGCACCTCTTCGTCTAGGGTATCATGTTCAGAAGAAACTGCAAGTGGAGAGAAAGGTGTGTGTGGGGTGTTTCCCAAAGTTTTGTGAGAGCAGAAAGGGCAGGGTAGAGTCTCTTGCCATGTTCCTACAGGACTTCTCAAGGACAAAACCTAGCATTTTTTTTTTTCTTTCTTGGAATTGATTTTGGGGGCGAGTGGAGCATTTTTTTGTTGTTGTTTTTCTTTCTTAGAATTCAATTTGGGGTGGATGGGAATGGATCATTTTCATTTTTGGCAAATTTCACCAACAAATTTGGTGTTTTTTTTCCAGCTGAAAGTGCAGAAATTTGTTGTGATCAAAGATACTGAAGTGTTGAGGAGGAGGGGTAGTCACAAATGACGCATGTGGATCTGTTCCATGTCAATCTGCAACGCTACTGTTGGCGAGTTGAAGTTAGACAAAAATCCAGCAAACGCACTGAGCAAACTGTGAGGAAGGCATAGGCCCACAAGTCAGTTTAACAGCACTCCTAGTGCTAGTGAACATGTGCTGCATGCACATCTTGCCAGGAAAGGTTGTGCTCCGGTCACACTCCATGCAGCGCCCATCTATGGGATTTCAAGGAAAAAATTTTTAAACTTCAGCTGCATTCAAAGCCTGACCACCTTCAGCTAATGCATGGCTCGGGCATCTGCTAGGTCCTATCCTGGAGACCCTCATCTTAAATTTGTACATTTTCCTCATTCATTTATTTAGTTGTCTAGCTATAACCCTGCGCTCTGTAGTTTCATAGCTTAGCAGATGTGGTGTAGCATGAATGGGCTGGTCTGCACGCAGCAACAGCTTGATGAAACTGGAACGACTTCACCAAGACATACATATTGGCCTAGACTCCCATTTCCACCTGAATTGTGGAAAAACATTTTGGTGAAATCTTTTTTTTTAATGTTCCATGCCTCCAAAATTGGAGACGGGTTCAGTGTGTGAACACACACCAAAAATCTTGTGTACATATGAATTCCCACCTCCAACTTTCAGAAGTGAAAGCCTGTTTGGTCATTTGGTATGGATGACATGTATACACATACAGTGCATCCTGCATCCTTCGTAGTATTTATGAAGGAAAGTCTGGGTGACCGATATTTGACTGAATGAAATGGGAAATACATTTAGTGCCGGCAGGCAGCACTGTTGTGTAAACATGTGGATTTCAAAGCATTTAGTCTCATAGCGAGGATAGTCGCTGTATTCTCTAACCAAGGATAGTAACTATATAAGTATGATGGTAATACTGCTACTAAGATTTGGCGATTTTTTTTTCTTTATGGGAAAAGAAACTTCAGGGGCTCAATGGATTGAACTGAAAGCAAAGAGAGGTTTAATGGTAAAGTTACTCATATGGAGCACAAGATATTACAATCAGTTCAACAGTCATTTAGTTGAAAGTTAATTTGCACTGCCCAGAAATTCAGTTGTCGTTTTTTAGATATAGTTATTTGTGTGCACAATTATGACAAGTTCCTTTTTCCAAATTGTGATGCGGATGATTTGATACTGTTTTTTCGTTTGTATTAATACTTCGTGGTGTGATGATGATTGTGTTTAGTACAGTGTGTAATGAGAGGTAATTTGTCTCAAGCAAACTTATATTTTGTTTGAAATTGTTGGTGTTGGCTTACTTGCCTGTTCTTGAACTTCCTAAAATACTTGCTCTTTGAGTTTGGACAGAGCAGCAGGTGAAGAAAAGCTTTGTCATGAAAGCTGGACCTGGTACTGGTCTACAATGTATCCATGTATCAAATCTGAGAGGGAGTTTTATGTTTGTCACCCAGAGATGTGTGTGTGCTCGCTTGTGTGTGTGTGTGTGTGTGTGTGTGCAGGGCTCCAGCGAAATATAAAAAAGAAAATCTGGGGATGGAGGAGGGAACTTCAGCAGCAAAAAAAGGCGAACATCATGGTGTAGGTGACACTGAGATCGGGAAACCTCAAGTTACTTGCAAGAAAAGGTAACATCATTTTGTCTACGGATAATGTCATGTAGATTGCAGTGCAAGATGTTGTAAGAATGAAAAAAAAAAAAAGCTTTATGAACAAGTGGTTGTGGTTGGATAGAAGAGTGGATGATACACATCTGGATGCTGAGGTTTACCTCGTATTGCACCATTTTGAAAACAGTTGATAATTTTATGATGTTTCAGTTGTCATTTTAAAGTGAGAAGCATTCTAGCCATTCTTTTATTTAGAAGCATTTTATTAGCAGTAATATTAATGTGGGATGTGTAAGATTAAGTGACTAATCTGGTCATGTTCATTGAGATCGAGAAATCGCATCCATATGACAGAAAAACTGTTTTAGTGACTTAAAGGCAATATCAGACTTGATCCAGTTCTGACCATATGAGGTTTAAAATGAATTAACCCCAAATGGGTCATAATGACCTGATCAAGGTTTTTAGTCGATGTGACTTAAATAAAGTTGTGGTGACCCAAATCAATTGAAAATATGTTAATGTCATTCAGTTTGAGATATATCAAGAGAACACATTTAGTGATGAGATTAAAAGTTGGTCTAGAGTTGGATTACAGAGACCACGATCATACTTTAGCGACGGGGCACAGCAGAACAACGTCACTTCCCTGCAGCCGCGCGATTTTTGCACTTCTGGATTTTATTTTACATCCTCATATATAAACATAACAAGCAAAATTGCTATATATTAACAGAAAGCTTAAAACGTGAACTTTGCAGTGAGCATAGACTTAAATATATTTTGGATAAAATAGCAACGATACAGTTACGTAAACAACTACAACGTAAGAGAACACAATTTTGTTTACGTTTGTTTGGTTAGTATGATGGCAGCAAATGAGGAAGAAAAGGGGCATAAAATTTGGCTCTTACTTTGAATAGATGCAGAGAAATCCTGAGGTATTTAATATGTGTAATCCAAGTCAAAAAAAGTATACAAAATGAAAATAAATCATTTTACACTGTAAACACTTTTCACTGTTTTGGCTTCAAACGATATGACATAAAACATATCGTGTTAAATACACAGAGCAAATAAATCAAGATCAGATTCTCTTTTTGATAGACTTGTACACCTTTTACCCCCTTCATCCTCTGAACCACTTTGCTGAACCAATTCTAACTCCTCATGTAATTCTTCTTTTGCTCGATACGCTGGCGAGGCAGGAAATTCCACATGTGCCTTTTGCAGAGTTATAAGCACAATGAGGTAAAGAGTCAAGCGGCAGTAAATGTGATGTTGCCTACATCAGATCTTGAGGTAAAGTTGACTAATTGTGTTTGGACAAGGATGGTGCAAGATAAAATATTACCCTAAATGTCATGTGACCCCGAAGGTGTCTGGATGACCCAGAACATTGTTAAGATCCAGAATGGTGGTTGTGGTGATCCCAACTGACCTCTCTGGACAAGACTGCGGCGACAGATGCAGGGGTCCAAAGTGAAATCGACCCATTTTAGGTCTGCGACCCAGATCATGGACAAACGTTAACAAACCCAATGGGCTTTTATAATCCAGCACCAAGGTTATAGTTCAAGTGATCTTGTTGCAATATTATTATGAAAGATGGAAGGTAAATTTTAAGCATCCTAAATATATGGTCATGGTAGAATTGGTGACCCTAGAACCTGTGTGATGCACTTCTGTTTCCCCCTATCCCAATATCTATGTTTCCACAGCGTTCATGTACGAGGATTAAATGCAAAAAAAATGGAACAAAGAAAAATAAGACACAATGCGTCTTCTTTTCTATGGTCTTTTTCAGGCAAGCATTTGTATTCTCATTTGTTGGCCTACAAGTAATTTAAATGGGAAAGATTCCTGATGGATAATGAAGTGAAAGACAACATTCTTGTGTGTGAAGAACGGATACTGATGTGCTACCAGAAGCCTGCAACACATACAAGAATGAGCACACTCACAAGTACACATATATACCCAAAGAAGCACACACTTGCAGACATGAATTTTTTTTTTACCAAAACTGTATCTCCACTCAACACAATGTTCAGTTAATGGACTGCCTCTTGCTCTTGGAGCAAAAGTAGTTTGGAAGATTTCCCAGGTTGTTTCCATTTCTCTTTGCATGCCTAAGATACTGTCAGTTGACGACTGTTTTTTTCAAGTACATTCCATGTTGTCTTGTAAGCCAACAGACAAAATCATAAGCATGTACATTAATGTGTTAATTTACTAGCAAACCTAGTAAATTTGCAATAACTGAAACAGGAAGGTGCATTAGGTTGTTCTCCCAGCAACGAAAGAACAAAAGTTTGTGTAATCACAGTTATCAACATATCAAGCAAACAAAGGACAAGGTTTGCTTAATCCCAAAGGACTTAAATCCTCTGTGACATACAGTCCGAAGTGCACGATGAACCTCTAGTGACATACAGCCAAAGTAACCCCCCACCTCAAACAAAAAGCACACATTTCATCACTTATTTTTGCACCGTGGTGAGAATTTTTTTTATGCAATAACACAACTCTTAAAAGAAAGCGTGAGGACTTGGCGCCCAAAATAATCTGTGTTGATGATGAACAATCACACGGCTACAAACACTAAGTACATACCTGGATGCACACATATCGGTCAACAAACACATCACAGCTGGTGATAATTCCCACAATACAAGCATACTCAACATCTTGAACAATCGGACTTTGTCCAACTGCCAAACATTACTCAAACATTCATACATGAACCTTTTCACACACAACTCCTGGCTATCTGACGGTCAACAAGATCCAACTGGTAAGCGGTTACATATCCTGAACATGGAAATAAAGCTTTTTGGACTTTCCAGACAGATTCCATGCGTTTTCATGCTCAATCTTACACTGACTGATACTGAAGTCCAAACTGCCAGGGGTTTTGCAGGAGTCTACAGACAGAAGTCAAATCAAATGGAACAACACTTAATGGAGTTAAAACGACTGCAGTTTTCCCAAACTGGAACAAACAGCCCAAAGTTCACCCTGAACCTCTGGTGACAAACAGGCTGCCCTGGTGATATTCAGCACTAACTTCACCCTGAACACCTGATGATATGCAGCCCTAACTTCACACTAATCCTGATGACATATAGCCCTAACCTAACGGTGAACCCCTTGTGACATTCATCCTAACTCTATCCTGAATACCTGGGGACAAACAATCAGTTTTTTTTCTGAACCTCTTGTGAGATACAGCCCAAGGTTCACACTGAATTCCCTGTCATATACTTCCTTTATTTCACAGTGAACCCTGATAACATACAGTCGTAAGTTTATAATTTACCCCTGGTGACAAATGGCCTTAAGTTCAAGGTAACAGCCCTGTAGCACACAGTATTATGTTCTCAGACAATCCCAGAGATACACAGTCCCAAGTCCACTGTGACCCCCTGATGACATACAGTCCCAAGTTGTAAGCGAACCTTTTTGACATACAGTCCCAAATTCACTGTTACCCTCTGTGACATACAGTCCAAAGTGCACGATGAACCTCTAGTGACATACAGCCCAAAGTTCGCAGTCCACCTTTATGACAAGCAGTCCTAGGTTTAAGATGTACCCCTGATGACATTCAGCCCAAAGTTCACTGTAAACCCTGGTGAAGATCAGGCCTAAGTTCACAGTTACCTCCAGTAATATACAGTCAAAAGCTCATAGTGAACTCAAGATGAAAAACGGCAGCAAACCCCATGTGATGTACAGCCCAAAGTTCAGTAAACAGGTAGTACACAGCATAAGGTTCACAGTGAAAAACAGTCAAAAGTTCACTGTGACCCCCTGGTGATATACAACCTAAGTTCAGTGAACTCCAGATGATATACAACCTCTGTAAATACACATCCCTGAAGCGCAGTGATGACATGTAGCTGCCAGGAAGAAGCTGCACACTGGAGTTATGAATTGGTCATCTTTTTACTTGCACTTTCTTCCCCACCCCTGTTTGTCATCGTTTCGATTTACCTGTTCACTTTTATTTGCCTTTTCACCACTGGGGAAAAAAAAAAAAAGAAATTCTCCATAAATTAACCTAATTTTACTATGCAAGCAATGTGCAATGTAACATAATATATAATCTGTATGTCTCCATGTATCAATAAAAGAAATCGCTAGAAAACACACCTTTAATTTCCAAAAATCACCAAGTTAATTCAAGAATAAAATCCACACTGTCCAGCTCTGAGATACAGATTTTGAGAAAAAAGTCATCCGTTTCCTTCTGTGGTTTCTGCATATCCCATTGACCTGTTTCTGTCGTTACATATTTACTTCTTCCATACTTCTTGTCTTAGAATAATGGCAATCGCTCCCATTTCAAGAAGGGGGGTGGAGTGGATGAATCAACCTCCCAAAAGCAAGCTTAAAATATGTTTATCAAAGCAAGAAAAGTGCATTTGTAATGAATACAGCCAATTAAATAATATTTTTTCCTGGTGGCTTTGTCATAAACAGGCACATCTTCCATTTTGATTCTGGGCATTTTTTTTTTCTTTTTTTGAGGGGGGGGGATACAACAGCAATGTTATCAGTAACACCCTAAACCTCAAACTGACAAGTCTACATTGTTGCATATGAGGAAAGAGTCAATTGAAGAATAATGGGCAAAATGAAACTTAAGCTTTACAGAACAATTCTGGACTATGGACACTACATAACGCTATCTATATTCTGTCACCTCCCTAGAGCCTACAGACATTTAAAAGCAGGCCTTCTGCTCCACTGAACTCTTCAATACAACCACTCGTACCCCTAACCCCACCAAACCCTTCCCAGCCACAGAATGCTCAACCAGACACCTGTTGTGGAAAAATGACTACCATCTAGAAATATCTAGATTTTGAACTTTTCATGGAACAATCTATGGACCAATACTCCACCCCTCTATTTTTCATCCAGTTACCCGAATGCATAAACCTTCAAAGATCCTTCTTTTTAGGTAAAAAGTTTTTGCATATTTTCACATTTTTTTCTCTATTTTTCAATTTCTTTGTCCCCTTTCTTTTTCTATAGGATTTTGAATTTGAAAACCCTACTTTCATGCAAGTCCATATTTTCCATTTTGAAGGAATGTTTCAATATACATTTTCAGTGGGGCATGATTAGACATGTCACTGGACACAGCAAGACTCCTTAAGACCTGAATACAGCAAAACCCCATCTTGTCCACAATCATGTCCTAACTTCCATCGGAGTCCACAATCTCTCCTTCAGACTCCATGAAACCCATGTCAAGGTCAGAATCCTCGCTTGCCTCTGGTGTGTCGTCGTCAAGAACATCTGTTGTCAAGGCCACACGAGCATAGTCGTCGGTGTCGATGGACTTGCAGAAGTGAATGGCATACTTCAGTTTCTCCTTCAGAACCAGTTTGTCTGAGTAGCGCGGCATCTTGAGCAAGAAGAAACAGGTGTAGCTCTCAGGGAGGAAGTGATCTGGTGGGTTGTACTTGTCCAGGACCTGCCACACCAAAGCACATCACTAACAATTCGCACACACAGAAATAAGCAAGAGGACTTCATCAGTCGACACTTTTTCACTAAACCACCTGTCAGTCGGTCCCCTGACCGCTGGGGTCGTTGGGGGGGGGGGGGGGGGGGGGGACGTGATGAGGCAGCCGCCGTTTCTCTCCAGGCTCTTCTGTTGGTGGCTGTCGTGAGGAGATCTGGCATGGTCATTTTGGTCCAGTTCTTCATATTGTCGGACCAGCTCTTTCCCTGCCGTCCTTGTCTGTACCCTCCTTCAACGGTACCTTGAAGGATGGTTTTGAAGAGGGTGTTGTGACGAATGACATGGCTAAACTATGTCATCTTCCGTCGTTTGACGGTTGCCAGTAGTGGTTCATGGGGCCCAACTAGGTTAGTGACCAGGTTCCGCACATAATCATTGGACTTGTGTTCTTTGTGGGAGATGCGGAGTAGTTTCCTCAGGCATCTGGGTCTTAAACATCTGGATTCTTCTTTCCGTTTCAGCCATCTGTGTCCATGTCTCGCAACCATACAAGAGGATGGAGACCACTAGTGACTTGTAGAGCTGGAATTTGATGTTGCTCTGTTCAGTCTGGCCATCGCTGCTGATGCGAGCTGATCCTGATCCTGATTTCTGCTGTGCAGGTGCCATCTTTTGACAGGGTTGCTCCCAAGTACCTCAAGCTGGTCACTTCTTCCTGGGGCTCACCGTTCATAGTTATGTTGGCACTGCTGTTAGTCGTGCTGCTGACTTCTCTGTGCTGACTTCCATGCCGTAGGCACTTGCTTTTGTGACAAGTCTGTTTGTAAGATCCTGGAGCTCGGTGTTGCTGCCCCCCATGAGGTCGATATCGTCTGCGAAACGAAGGTTGCAGACCGGTCTGCTGCCAATGCTGATGGAGGTGTGGTGTTCTTCAAGGGTCTCTTGCATGATTCTCTCCAGAAAGGACTGGAGGTAGTAGGCACCCTTGCCTGACTCCAACTGTGGTCGGGAAGAACTGGCCCTGCTGGCTATTGAGAAGTACTGTGCTGCTGGAGTGTTCATAGAGGGCCTGGATGACTTGGATGAACCTCTCATCAATGTTGAAGTCTCTGAGAACCTGCCATAGGCCGTTGTGCCACACCCGGTCGAATACCTTAAAGTTAATGAAGTTGTGGAAGAGGTCCTTATGGGTTTTTTTTTATGCTTTTCAGTCAGGACTCGGCAGTTGAAAATTTGCTCCACACTGCTCCACCCTCTTCTAAAACCTGCTTCTAAAAATCTGATAGCAGTTCCTCAGTCTTGGATTTCATGAAGTCGGTTGAGGATGACGTGAAGCATGACTTTTGGGGTGGCTGATCAGACTTATAGTCCTGAACCAGCCGCCTTGGCTAAGTGGTTAGCGTCGCAGACTCCCAGCTGGGAGGTCGTGGGTTCGATTCCCATCAAAGTCATGCGGGTTTTTCTGCCCCGACCAGCTCCTGCCCAGAGTTGAGTTTGCTGCAGACTCAGTTGGGAAGACTGGGACCACACAGTTGAGTTTCATCCACTTAATGGATGCGTTTCTGAGAGTGTTGCTCAAATGTCCTGACCAACACTGCAGGTGCCTGTATCTCTGGGGCCTGGCTGACGCCGGGATATATTATGAAAGGAAGCGTAGAGTACAGCCCTGTCACGTAGTCTCAGACCGAAATGGAAATCTGTAGCATCCGTGGCTTTAGTTTGGTTCCATCGGTGTCACTGGTATTGGCGAGTCCATGGTGGCTGTCGTTGGACGGATGTGGTGGCGCTCTCCGGAGGGAGAGCTCACTCACGCCAGCTCCGCGACTAAGCAGTTATTGTCATCAGTAGGGGTGTAACAGAACAGGCGCCACTGAACACCACCGAAGTGACTCGGCAGCAGTGCAGTTCTCCTCTGGTGGGTTGCCTCTTGACGACTTTGACACTGACTGCTCCCTGTAGATTGCTGGGGCTGCGGGGCGGGGCCGACCGACCGAGATGTGGCTGTGGACGAAGTGTTGGAATGAGCGGCGTGGGTGCACTGCCTCTGAGGTGGCGCAGAGGTTGGGACAGCACAAAAAAAAAAAAAAAAAAAGAAAAAAAAAAAAAAGACTTATAAAGTCCTGTATTTTGGCATTGTTTGAGGTTGCCCTTCTTGGATAAGAGAATCACCAATGACTAAGTCCACTCTGTTGGCCACTTCTTTTCTCTCCAGATCTTCTGACATAGCATTGTTAGTGCCTCTGTGGTCTCTTTCCCTCCATATTTCAAAAGCTCAGCTGGGACATAGTCCACTCCTAGGGATTTCCCTGGCTTTCAGACTCTGTATCGCAGCCTCAACCACTTCGTTCAGTACTTGGAGACTGTTCTCACTGTCTGCGGGTTGCTGGTTGTCCTGCAAAATGGGATGTGTCTGGGTTGAGTTGGTAATTGTTGAGGCCCTCACAGTATTCTGTCCATCTCTTCAGGACTTCTTCATTCTCTGTCAGTAGCTTGCCATTCTTATCTTTGATGACCGCTGGTCTAGTTGGTCTATTGAGGGTCTTGAGTGTGTTGTAGGCTTCTTTGCTGTTCCCTGCTTCCATGCCTTTCTCAACTGCTTCACATTGCTCCTCTATCCAATTTTCCTCGGCTGTCTTCATCTTCTTCCTGACTTCTCTGTTCACATGTTGGTACTGCATCCTGGCTTCGTCGCTGGAGTGTTTCTTTCCTCTTAGTTCCCGCCTCTTGTCACACAGATCTAAGACCTCATTTGTAACCCAAGGCTGGATCTTCTTTCGCTTCTTTTCCCCAACTTCTTCAACTGTTGTAGTTAGAACCCCTTTGATGTTATTAGCAAGGGTTGTCCACTAAGCTGAGGACAGCAAACTTTCCCGCCTACTTGAGCCTGGAACACCTCTGCAATTTCGGGGTCCTTCAACTTCTCTAGGTCAAAGCGAATGGGGAGTTATTTGGACAACGCTTACACTTCAGCTTGAGCTTGAAGGTTGCCAGGACAAAATCGTGATCGCTGCCAATGTTGGCGCCTGGGAATGTTCTTGTTTTTGCTTTGTTGATGCTGGACTTGTAGCGTTGTGGGGCCAGAGTGAAGTCTACTTGGTTGTGAACTTGCCCATTTGGTGAGTGCCAGGTTATGATTCTGGACAGCTTGTGTGGGTGGAGAGTGTCGGCTTGGGTAAGTCGATGGCTTTTGGCAAAAACTCTTGCAGTCTAAGGCCTCTGTCATTGGTTTCCCCAATGCCGAATTTTTCTGCTGTTCCTGCCCAATTCCGGTAAGCATCTGGGCCAACCTTGGCATTCCAGTCTCCATTTCTTTGGCACTGTTGCTATGATGGAGTCAATCTGCTCACAGAACTCTTCTATTTCCTCATCGTCATGGTCTGACGCTGGAGCATAGGCCTGGATGATTATCAGTTTATGGGGTTTTGCAGAGATGCGGATGGAAATGAGTCTGCTTGAAATGGGTGTGCAGCTGATGACACTGCCTGCAGTTTCTTTCCGTACGATGAAGGCCACCCTGTACTCATGTTTCTTCTCTTCCCCAGAGAACCGTATCTTATGTCCTTCTTCTGTTGTTTCACTGAAGCCAGTCCATCCGACTTCGCACAGTCCTATGATATCCCAGCGATAGCGCTTCAGTTCATGGGTTAGTTCTTAACTTGCCACAGGCATAAAGGGTGCGAACATTCCATGTTCCGATGGTTGTGCTTTGGGTGGTTAGGTTAACATTTTTCACTCCAGTAGCCCACTTGTCGCTCCCGTCCTGAAGTGAGTCAGTGGGACGCGCGGTCATTGTTAATCTGGGCCCTGACCAATCCGGCTTGGTATTCTTTTGCTTCTTCATCATGTCCTTTCAGGGGGCTTGTTGAAGCTTGGCGGTACCCATCTCCTCTCCAAGCCAGGACCGCTAGCGATAGTCCACAGAATAAGGAGTGGTACGCCCTCAGTCGTGTACACTTAGCTGTTCGGTTCATCGTGGGACCCAGCCGCCCTGTTTGTTGCAGCTCTTCCGCCCAGTGGAGCAGTGTAAACACCACCACCTCCTCACGTGGTTTAGCCCACCAGCTGAAGCGGTTTACCCAGGTGTGGCGCTTGGAGCCAACACATGAGAGATTTAGGGGGGTGGATGAGGTCTAGTGATGAGACCAGTCTGGTTTTTCTTTCACCTCTACACTGCCTATCAAAGCCAGTGGTTTTCTCTTCCTCCTGTCTGTCCCTCTTCACACAGATGCAAACAATATACCATCCTCATCCCAACATATTATTTTCTACACATAAATAAATGTACAATTTTTCACATATGCAGCCCATACGAACCACACAAATGAGACAATTAAAGTATAAAGATCACCTGCAGCACAAAGTCACGTCCTCGGAAGTCGGCAATGGTGCGAGGCAGGCGAGTACGCCCCCATACAAAGCGCAGGAAGAGGGATCGCTCAGCTGTGCTGAACTCGTCCATGACCTCCCAGAACCACTGGACGAGGGGGGCAGAGGATTCAATGCCCTTGTAAGTGGCCACTGATTTCAGCAGGGTCAGTGGAATGTCAGGACTGCCACATACCTGAGGACAAGTGGATGACTTGAAGTGACACTGCCTGAGATATGCCCATTATGACAAATGTAATTGTGTAACTGCAGACAGATACATAGAAGGGCAGATAGACAGATGTAGTTCACTGTCCCTACAGCCATCAGGCAATAGGAGAAAAGGAATTTTAAAACTAAAACTAGTTTAACAAACTACTAACCTGTCCAAACAAACACCTTATCCACCCCCCTGCTATTTATCATAGAACACAGCCATATCACACTAACCTCACCTCTGTTCCCTGTTAGCTGGCAAGAGTGATCACTCTTAGTGAGTTCACCTCATCAAAACATACTTGAACTAGTTCAGTTTTTGCACCTTGTCCCAACAAAGCAGGGAGGTGGGAGGGGGTGTCCAAGTGTTTGGATGGGCAAATATTTAATCAAACTTTTAGTAGCAAAATTCCTTTTTCTCATACTTCTTTGTCCAAACGAATGCCAGGATATCTAAAAGGATTGCAGAAAGCAAAAGAATGTCTTTGTAAAAGTTTCCCAAGACTAGAACTCCATATCAATTGCCAGTATGGGCTCATGGTCTCCATGCTTAGTTTGGAGGTCAAAAGGTTAGTCCCTGCTCTCCCTCAAACAAAGTCACAAAGTGATAAGCAGTAAGCACATGTCAAAAATGACTATTTTTCAAGCCCAGCATCAGGAAAAGGATGCACTGGGTCAGAGTAATGACAGTGCCACTTCAAATAATCTGTCTTACACATAATGCCACCGTGAAGACCCTTCTGCACACAAATCTCATAAAACCAATGGTAACTTGAACAAAGTGCAAAGTAACACGGTGAAACAAAAACTGGCCTATAGTGAAGTGTTATGTTAACAGGGTGATTCAAACAGAAAAAAAATCCAGGGTGTGTTGCCACCTGGACAACTACTATCCCCCTGAAGCAGTCAAGCGCCTCCATTTTCTTCATACTTACCTGTCCAAACAAAATGTCTTGCGTCCACTTGGAATCTCTCTCTAAAAAAAAAAAAAAAAAAATCAAATGGAAAGCAGGGAACAAAACTCTACCTTAAATCACCACGAATAAAGGCGTGGTCTCCCCTTGTGAACACGACATCAGCTCACTCCTATGGACAGAATTCAGTTTTTCTCCTTTTCCTCAGCAAGGAAACACGCTCTCTCTCTCTCTCGACTCGAGCACTCTACCATGGATTCTCAGGAGTGTTCCCTCCACTCGGCATTCCATTTTCAAGAAAAGCATCCTACTCAAGCAGAAAATTCAGAAAAGCCTTGGCAAACACCAATTTGTCTGACATTTTTCTTCTTCATCTCCAGTTTCCAGAACTTGCAACTCCTGTCAAAGACCTTCCCCTTTCATCCCCTGCAGCTTATGCGAGTGTCGGTTGGTATCTATTGGGTGTTTGGTATTTGGCCCTCAGTCCAACAATTTTGGCTTGAGTCTCGACCAACACTCCCCACTTCAACATCGGTCCTGGGTTCAGATGACGCTGGCCAGTGTCTTTCCCACGCACATTCTGCGATCCTACCCCCAGGCAAATTATTTTTGGAAGACTGGCCCAGGCAGGCCTCGAAGTAGTTTGCCACCATGGAACAGCACCAGCTTGGACAGTTGCGCACAAAAAATGCATGGCTCCATGGCGAGTTACTGGTGCAACTGGGTGCACACCCGGGCATTGTAAGGAGTGTGACTGGGCACACCCCAGGCATTGTAAGCAGGGAGGACAGATTGTGCTCTGACCACTCGAACAGAGGTATAATGAGTATGGATGCAAGTGAATGGGAATCTGGCGAGCGAGAGGAGGTTGACTATGATGCTGACTTTCATGACACTGATTATGATGATGATGTTTCTTCTTCTTCAGAATTCTGTTGGTCACTACACACTTCAGCTGGTCACTACACAATTGCTTTCGAACGCTTAATTTGTTGCTGGTACTGAAGGTTTTGATTTGTTACCCCTCTCATCCAAGAGGACTTCTTGGTTTCATGACGCCTCAAATGAAATTCTCCTTGACTCCGTTTTGTTTGTTTTGAATTTCCTCGATCAGTCCCATCTCATTTCCATCCACCTTGAACATCTCCTGATAGTCAAGGTTACACACTTGACTTTAAGCTAATTTATGGTCTGTTTTGACAAGTAGTCATGCAATTTCTTATTTTGATTCATCCACCCCCTCGTCTCGACGGCTTGAGATTAACCAGCCTTTTTTCAATATCATTAGATAAAATACTGTTAAAATGTGAAGAAAAATTTGCCAACATGTGAATCGATCTGGATTCGGAAGCTCATGAGTCCGTTATCTGAGATCTAAATTAGGTCCCTTGTTTGTTGCAAAAAACAACTGCAGACATTTATTTTCATCCATCTTGATTCAGTACGATGATTTGGCAGAACTCAACAGTTGTGTTTATTGCTGGCCGAAGTATGGACACTTACTCTGGAATTCAGAAGAATATAACATACTTATCTGTTCAAACAAATGCCTTTGGGGTGGGGCTGACAATATGGAGATGTTCCATGCCAAGTGGGAATAAGGCATTTGCTTTGACAGGTAAGTATTAGAGAAAAGAAGCTTTGTAACCTCAAAATGATGTACATATGTACAAAAATGTAACCTCTAAGTTTAATAATCAAAAAAAAATCTGAAAAGTGTATTTGATCAATCAAAATTACAGTTAATTTCACTTTGATTTGAAAGTAAAAATATCACAATTGCAAAAATTCTCAGAAGGTACGTTAAAAGAAGCAGACTGAACATAGCACTTTCTTTACACACACACATGCATAAAATAAATGTAATAAAAGTGGACACACATACATGTAATGAATGCATGCACACACAAACACACAGACCACAGTTTCCAATTTTGTCATTCATGCGTGCGCACACACGCACACACTCTTTCTCTCTCTCTCTCTCTCTCTCTCTCACACACACACACACACACTGACCATAGTTTCCAGCTCCAGCCCAGTGAAGAGAGAGAGGAGGGGTACAGGGATTACACGTGACATCCCCTCCCTCACCCAGCGCACCTGCTGGTCAAACTCATGCAGCCTGCAACACAACCCAGGGTCCCTCCATTCCATAACACACAACAGGACAACAATAACTGCTGTACACAACAGCATACCTTTTCAGAGGAAAAGAAACAGAACATTTTTATTGCCATAAACTCATGCTGACATACTTGACATATGTAAACTATTATTCAGGCTGACATACATCACACACATGTAAACAACTAACTAAAAACACGTAAGATACTAAAACATTGAAAAAAAAAAAAAAATGTCTATTCATCTTAACTCTCTCATCCAAACGTTGATATAAATACACCAGTCTGATCATCTTTTGTATAAAGTACTTCGTCATTTTCTGTTTCTAATCATTTGCCCTTATTTTTAATCTGAAATAAGAAATTCCTAAATAAATCATCATGTATGCGACACATCACTACATAAGATACATTCACTGTCCATTGGCCAATTTATACAGTTTATCCCTTTATACATCTGTGAAAACTTATAATTCTTTTTCTAATGATATAGAGTCCTGACTGTAAGTTTCTTCATAACAAGACTATGAAATTAATAAGTTTGTTGGCTGACGATCAACCATTTTGAGAGAATTTCAGGCTTGAAGATGGACCGACTTATAACTCAGAACATGGTTCTCTGGTTTTAATTAGCAACAGTAATTGACATTAACAATGACAGTCAAATTCATCTGCAATTAACGAACTTAAATAAACCTTTACAAGATGTTTTTGAATGCACTCTCCTGACACTGCCAGCCTGTTACAACCTACACATTTTACAGAGACTTTGCCTTAAACCCTTTCCCTGCCTAAAACAAGTGCCGCTTGTAGTGTAAACCAAAAAGTACGCCTCGCAGTAACTTCATCACGGAAAGCAGAAAAATCTACTTGGGAGACGACCCTCTAAAATGTTTACACCTCTTCTACTAATGTCAAGGTATGGCCCCTTTTCCTTCATGCGCGACCAGCCAACTGACCATATGATATGCAAATTGCGAGTTGAGAGGTAACAGCTGATATGCATATTCAAGATGGCAGCTCAACCTAGCACTTTGATGATGCATCCTGTTTTCAAGCATTACACTGCGCTTTGATGTTTTAGATGACGTTCTAAATCATATAGAAAGTGATGAAGAAGACCTTTGAGGATTGGATCCTGATACTAGCGATGAGAGGAGATGGATGGGAATCAGCACCATCCACTTTTATTGAAGATACATGCTGGTGATGACGTGGCTTCATTGTTCTTTCCACAAGACAGCAGTAAAGAAAGCTCCGTTAGCATGGGTGACGAAGCGGAAATAGCCAAACCCGTGCCATCAACGAGCACTGCACCCCCTCCTGTCTTGAAGCAACATGGTTGTGGACATGGTACGGGCTCAGGACAATGATAAGGGTCCCATGGAAGCGGCCAGGGGCATGGTCAGCAACTCTTTTTCACCATAAGCTTTCTCGCCAGAAGGCTGTGCGCCTCTTTCTCGCCATTCTTTGATCAGCTATAAAGAATGGCAAGAAAGAGTGCACAGCCCTTCAACCTTGCTGTTGTTTTCACTGGAAATCCTGGTCTGCAAGTCAACTGTGCCAATTTTCGGCTGTACAAAGTTCAGTCTTCAGTTCCTTCATGACCAGAAACCGGTTTTCAGGCAAGTAGCTCTATTTTTCTTTTGTTGTTGTTTTTTTTGTTTTTTTACGACTTGATTCTTCATTCCTCGACTATCTTTTTCTGTATTTCTGTTCTTTGCCCTATTTCCTACTGAAATCACATAATCATGGCAAATAATGACTGTATGGATAGGTGGTACTCTGTGTGTGTGTGTGTGTGTGTGTGTGCACATGTGTGCCTGTGCATTATTCATTTCTGTATGCAACTTTTCCCTTTTTTTTTTTCCCTGGTTTAACCTCTGCACCACCTCAGTAGCAGTGCACCCACGCCGCTCATTCTGACACCCCGTCCACAGCCACAGCCCGGTCGGCCCCGCTGCAGCCCCGGCACCAGCTATCCACAAGGAGCAGTCAATGTCTAGTCGTCAAGAGGCAACTCACCGGAGGACACTGCTGCACTGCCGAGTCACTTTGGTGGTGTTCAGCGGTGCCTGTTCTGATCTAACATATGCAGGACATCACCTACTAAGCCCCCTACTGATGACAATAACTGCTTAGTCGCGGAGCCGGCGTGAGTGAGCTCTCCCTCCGGAGGGCGCCACCACGTCCATCCAATGACAGCCACCATGGACTCGCCGATACCGGTGACCCCGACGGAACCAAACCAAGGCCACAGATGTGGAGAGGACATCGAAACTGAGGGTCACCACGTGAGCAGGGCATGACAGCAGGGCATGAATTGAGACTTTTTTTTTAATGCTGATCATGAGAAGAAGGATGATTAAGATGATGCTACGGATTTCCATTCTGGTCTGAGACTACATGACAGGGCTGCACTCTACGCTTCCTTTCATTTATATCACAGCGTCAACCAGGCTCGAGAGATGCAGGCACCTGCTGTGTTGGTCAAGAAATTTGAGCAAAACTCTCAGAAACGATCCATTAAGTGGATGAAACTTGACTGTGAGGTTCCAGTCTTCCTAACTGAGTCTGCAACAAACTCAACTGTGGGTAGGAGCTGGTCGGGGCAGAAAAACCCACATGACTCTGATGGGATTAGAACCCATGACCTCCCAGCCGGGAGTCCGCGACGCTAACCACTTCGTCACGGCGGCTGGTGCAAGTTTTCTATATTTGTTCATTTTGTAAAACACAGAAGCACCCATCCAAAGCAGTTTTTTTTTTTTTTTTTTCTTTTTTTTTGGTACCATTGTGGTGTTTTTACATTCATGTGTGTGTGTGTGATACTGTTAGTGTGTGTTTGTGCATATGTGTACATGTGTGCGTGTGTGTGTGTGTGTGTGTGTGTGTGTGTGCGCGCGCGCGCCTAATTGTTGGTCTGCTTGTGTGTGTGTGTGTGTGTGTGTGTGCCCAATCATGGGTCTGCTTACTTATCTTGAAACTTTGATTCTGTATTTCAGATTCTTCTTCAGTTTCTGCATTTCAATGACAATGCAGCCATGCCAGTCGAAGGTGATCCAGTGTATGACCGGTTCTACAAGATTCAACCCATTCTGGATCATCTGCATGAAAGTTCCGGGAAGTTTATTTTTTCCCATTCTATAGTTTTTTTTTTTTTTTTTTTTCCTCCTGTGCGAGTGTTCATGTTTTTTTTAATGCTGTGACCAGACCGAGTACCATCAGTGGAGTATAGAATGAATCTCAATTTGCGTTTCTTTGAGCCATGATTTGGACAGACATAAAGAAAAAAAGAAAGAGCACCATCCCCTAAAATTATGAAGCACGGAATGCAGAGAACCTGAGGATTATGTCCAAGACTTCACACGGCAAGTGATGGATTCCTGGCAGTAATGTAAGTACATGTTCTGACACTCTAACATACTTCCCTACAGTGTTTTGTGTGATAACAATGGATACAATGTGTGTGTGGGTTTTTCTTTTTTCTCTTCAACAGACAATTGTTTATTTTTTTCCTAAGAATTTTTTTTCCATGGTTGTCATTTTGAACATTTATCAATAAGTATTATACTATAACAATTGGACCACACTGTATACTTACAGTGATGCTGAGTAAACACTAACAGAAGTTTTTGTCAGTGTTTTACAGGTTTTATGTGTTGTAACATGTGTATGTGTTCAGAAACTGTTTTTTTTTTTTTTTTTGTAAAACCACCATTTGTTACATCCCTTCCATCCCCTAATGGCCAACAAAACTAGATTATGTTATTATATTGTTATTCACATCAGAGCTTGGAGTAAAAAAAGAAAGAAGCCATAAAATCAAAATCATATGTCAACAAATAAAATAAGCAGTGAATGAGGTACTGAACCTACCCTAAATAGTAAAATTATGCCCCTTTCTAGTAGAATTGGGATACCCCCAGTAACATACAGACTGTTAAACAGAGGGACTGACAACAATATGACTCCCAGGTGTTTATAATGTTGTTTGAGCAAACACCAAAAGGTATTGCTGCTGTTTTTGGTGTGCTTTTTTTGTGCTGAATTCTTCTAAAACTATCAAATGGAAAACAAAGCAAAAACTGTTTTATCGTATGTTACTAGCGTGAACCATCATCATTACCAACAAAATCAAATAAAAATGATGTGAAATTGTACACAAAGGGTAAGGGAAGTAATTCACAACAAATCTAACAAATAACTCAATAAATGGATGAGTAATGTTAGTGAACATACCTTGAAAAGCATGATTATGCCCTTTTTTACTTAAAAATATTATCCAAATTACGAGCAGATATCATCAAGAACAACATTCCTTGGGATTTATATGACTGTCATGTGTTAGTGCTGATGCTGAATAATTAGTCATATAACTTTTTCAGTGTTTTCACTGATTTCATAAGCTGCAATTTTTTTTTGTTTGTTTGTTTTTTTTTGTAAACTTGAAAACTGTTCTTTTTGTAAAACCACCATTCATTATATCCCTGTCCATCCCCTAATAGCCTACAAAATTAGATTATTGTTGGGGTAGAGAAGCCATAACATCATATATCATATATCAACAAAATAAATGCAGTAATTGTGGTACTGAACCTACCTCAAATAGTAAATTATGCCCCTTTCTAGTAGAATTGGGGTACCCCCAGTAACATACAGATTGTTACACAGAGCGTCATTTACTGACAACAATATGAATCCCTGGTGTTTTTTTTTGTAATGTTGTTGAGCAAACACCAAAGGTATTGCTGCTGTGTTAAGTGGGCTTTTATATGCTGAATTCTTTTAAAACTATTAAATTGAAAACAAAACAAAAAACTGTTTCATCATGTGTTACTAGTGTGAACCATCATCATTACAAAGAAAATCAAATTAGAATGATGTGAAATTGTAGACAATGATATAAGAAAGTACTTAACAAAACATCTAACAAATAACCCAATAAATGGATGAGTAATGTACATGTTAGTGAACATACTGTGAAAAGCATGATTATGCCCCTTTTTACCTAAAAAAAAAAGTAGTACATCCAATTATGAGCAGATTATCATCAAGCACAACATTCCTTGGGATTTATATGACTGTCATGTGTTAGTGTTGATGTTGAATAAATAATAAGACCACTTTTTCAGTGTTTTGAGTCATTTTATTTGGCACAATGTGTTTGTGTATACTATATAACTGTTATTTTTGGTAAAATTTTTATAATTATGTCAATCTCTGCCACACTAATTGTCAACATAATCAAGCCATTTTGACAGGACATCATAGATCAATGCATAACAACAAAACATGCCGAAAATCCGAAGATTTGTCGAGAAATAAGTGAGCAGTAACCATTTTATTGAACCTACCCAAAAAAAACAAAATTTTACCTTGGCACACAGTTATTCAAATGTGCAGTGAAGGGGTTAAAGCGTATGGAGCTTAGAAGACTGTGTCTCACTGGCAGAGGGTGAGAAATGCCAAGACTCAGTGTATGTGTATTGTAAGACCTGTGCAGTTGGAAGTATGTAGTTCAAATTATGTAACTGCTAACTGTGTTATTTGAGTGAAAACAAACTGGATGACATAAACATTATTAGGTTTTTGACAAATACCAACCATGGGTTTGGGGCAACCTAGGAGTATGTCAAAGGCTTACAGCTATGAACAATAGAATGGTGACTGTAGAGTTCACCTGTACTTGGCTAACAGTCATGAACAGCAACATTAGAATTCACCTTACCGGTCATTGCTGACATGAACAATAGCAGTCAACATGAAAACTGACCTGTAGTTGATGGCCATTTTGATGTACTCATGGCGGTTTTCAGGACTGATGCGGGAGTGTTTGTGGCTGAGATGAATCTCCAGGCCTGTGGCACTGGGCACGCTGTATGGCATATCTGCTGCTCGTAACGCATCCTCCTCCATCTCCTTGATACACATCAGCCCTGAACAACCACCACAAAGCCATATCACACAAGAAAAAAGCTCTATACTTTTCAATCTTTCTTGCTGTGTTACGGATCGTGTGTGCTGAGTCTATACTGTCGGACTCTCACTTTCAAAAGTTTGGATGTGTGTAATGATTATTCCCTACACACACCCACACCACACGAACATGGACAGCCAGGCAACACAGAGGTTAAGTTTCTTTCTTTTATATGCTGCCTGAACCATCAAAACACCACAAATATATATTACCATAATATAAATTAACATGCACAAAAATCAATTCATGCCACCAGCAGAAAGGGCATGCGACAACACAGGGAGCTTCTCAAAACTGAACATGAATCGGGGGGGGGGGGGGGGGGGGGGGGGGGGGGCGCAGACCTTGCTGGCACCATCAGTAGTGTCCCAACAGACACAGTCCGCACAGCTGGCTGCAACGAGCCGAGCCCAAGCCACAGTCATGGCAAGCAGAGCCGATCACGAATACAGTTTTGTGGAGTCCCACACAGCAGAAAAACACATTAGCCTCTCCATGTTGTCATGATGGAGAATCCTGAGGCCCTTTACTACACAAGTCCACTACAGACCTGGCGGTCAGCCTCTCCATGTCATCTTGATGGAGACAGCTGGGACTGGGCTGTGCCCCTTCAACAGGTAGCAATCGTTCCAGGCCAGACTCAGGGGCCTCACCTACACCTGAGGAATTGTGTAACTACATTAATTACTTAACCTACTACCTACATGTTTATCGTCCTTGTTTTGTCACTAGCAGTCACTCTTCACATAATACACTTCACTGGAATTTTGGGAAAAATACCCATAATATAGTTTAAAAAGTTTCAATACAAAGGGTGCATTACAACAGAAAAATTTGTCAATTAGCACCATGAGCGATTACATTGAAGAAAAAGATTTCCTCACATAACCCTTTCCAAAGTACCAAGAACAGAATTATTATGAGGAACAATTTCCATTTGTCCCATTTAATCCAGAAAAGAATTTTTTTACTTTTCCACATCATCATCATTTAAGTATCTACAACAGGGATCAGAATAAATTTTCCAATACTTTATACACAAAAATTTCATTGTTCACTTCCAAAGTTCACTAACACTCGTATCATTATAATACTTTAGGGAAAAGATATAACTTTTATTCCCAATCATACATTGATTTGATTTGATCACTTTTCCCTGATCACATTCTCTTTTCCATCCATCCACTCCATTCTTCTCCACCTCTCGACTCGCCTATTCACTAACCACAACTTCCTACTGTCACCCTATGTCTCGCCAAGTCTTGTCAATCACAAGATCAATCAAAGGAACAAATATTTCAGGCTTTCACCAAGAACTGGAAACCAGCTGTAGGAAAAAAAATCCATCCATAATACCTAACTTTCATTTAACAAGTCGCACATACCTCATTACCACAAAAACTAAGTTGCCAGTCTCTCGGCACTGGGGGGATGTTTCCAGGCTGGTAAATCTGCAGAGACTAAAAGGAAATTCTCGCTCACCTGACTGACAACAAAGTGCGGGTGAGTATCTGTCAAGTGAACAGGCAAACTTATATGCCACTTCAGAAATGTCCCTACAATATGGGACTGGACAGAAATGGTCCATCACAACCAGACTTAGACCCTTCATCCCAATGTGAGCCCTGGCCATCGACTATAGTTTCCCACTTTACACCACTGATCTGTCCTTTCTGCCTTTGTCCAGCCAGACCTTGTCTCTTTCAGTGCTGCCTCAGTGTCTGTTGCTAGGTCTCTCTGCATCATCCCTCTGCCTTCTGCTCTGTGGGTTCCAGGTCAAAGTCTGAGGTGTGGTGCTGACATTCCTGTCAATGAGTGGTTTCTTCTCTGGACCAACATGAAACCTGTGTCTTCTGCTCTTGCCGCTCTCAATTTGCTCCATACAGCTCATGCGAGTGTTGGCCATCAACATGGCGCTCAGCATTTTCTCTTCAGTGTGACTGTCAGCCAGTTTTGACAGGAGTGGCGACCAATACTCCTTGCTCCACCACTTCAGACATAAAAAGCCAGGTGTGGCGGAAACAGACCAGCATCTTCCCCCAGCATTCTCTTCTACCCCTACCCTTGGGCAAGCTATTTTAGAAGAGCAGTTGTCTTCATTTCCTCGATGGTGGCCTCAGAGGAAGAGGACTCAGGCAAGTGGCATCCACTTGGAGCACTAGCTGACCAGTGCAGCTCCAAGGGGGGTTACTGGTGTCAGTGGGCGATCCCCAGTAACATGAGCAGGAGGACAGGTCGCATCAAATTTCAAGGTATAGATGAGTGTAAAACAGAAGTAGGATGAGTGAGAGGATTTGGAACATTCTGATGAAGATATTGATGATTATCTTGATGATGAAGACATTCTTCTTCTTTTAGAGTTCACTCTCATGAGAGCTGCTACCAATAATGCTTGGCACCAACATCGCTAGTACCCTCTCTGAGTCGTATTTGGATTCCCCTGACCCTGGCTCTCAGAAGATCAGACTTCATTCCTCTTTCTTTGAGTACACTGATACTGAAAATTCCAATTCCGTTCGCTGACTTTCTAAAAAGGTGGGGCAATATTGCGAGTTCTTGAACACTGGTCTTCTAGACTCCTGTTTTGTTCATTCCGGAGTGCCGTTGGTCAAAGTTATTTACAGCACATTCCAGTTATACACATAGAATGTTCCAACTTCTTTTCAGTCAGAGAGCACTTGTCTGGATGAATGCCACTAACAGTTCCCAATGCCATCCCACTTGTAGAATGAAGGCATCTCTTTTTATGATCACTCACTCTACTGACTCGCTTGTCGCTGCCTCACTGTTCGTGGAGCTGTCCTCACTCTCCCTTCTCTCTATTTTGAAGAAAGATACCACTTCACAAGAGGATTTACAGCAGATTCTGTTTTTAGCCAGGGTTTGGCTTCTATTTCATCTGCAGCTTTTTTGTCCCTGTCTATTTCTGCCCAACTTGTCCATTTTTGCCACCTTGTCCATGACACATAGAGACATAAAAAAAAAGTTTTTACTGGAGGATTTACATTAGAAGAATGACGTCAAAGTGGGATTATGTCAGGTGCTGATTCAAAGCACTCTCCTTGTTGGATATTCTTAGGCTTGTATTCCTGAGTGGTATCGAGATGCACCTTCCAGGTTAACTTCCCCGAATCCCCCTTCTTCTTCTGCTTCTCAATTTGGAGGTCAATGTGTTTTGGGGGCACATTAGAGTCATCAAATCCTTGAATATGGTTTTGTGATAATTTTGTTTTAGAGCACAATCTTTGTTGAAAAGCTCTGAATCCTGTACTGTTTTCTTGCCCTAACACTGAATTCTTTTCATGATAAATTTGACCTCTGGGACACATCCTTAAAGGAATGGGTCTGTAGTCCTTATGACATTTAACTTGTACAATTATGTTTGGACATTGCTTGGCTGTAACTTACTTGTGACTGTGGTAAATTTTCCTCCAGAATTATTTTGTGCCCAGATGGCCCACTTACTTAACCCTTTGGCAACAAACTGATATGGACCTGGTAACCTCATGAACTTGGCGCACATTGACTGATTAATTATTGATCGATTATTTTGTGCTATATTTTGTTTCTCAGTGTGAACAAATGCTAATCTACCACATACTGGTTGGGAACCTGTCTGTGTGCTAGGCTGGTTTCAATGGTCTTCTCCTTTTCCTGATTCTCTCTCTTTTTCCAAAGCTGTCAGACTATGCTTTCTCGCAATCACATGCTTTCTCACACATTGCGAGAAAGTGTGTGGGCGCCCCACACGCTTTCTCGCAATGTGTGAGAAAGCGTGTGATTACGAAAGTGTGGTCTGACAGACAGGTAGGTATATCATAAAACTACTTTCAGCAGGAGACGCTGTGTGGCTCTGTGTGTTTTATGAGTACTTTGAGTGACACTCTCTGTACTTACTTTCACTAAATGTTTTAGGAAGGGGTCTTCTTCTTTTCCTGATGCTGGGATTGAAAAATTCTTTGTTGAATTTGCGGTTATTACTGTATCCATGTGCCTTACTTAAGCAAGCGTAGGGACTAAGCCTCTCACCTTCAGACTATACACACTGACCAACACCCACGGCCCTTAGTGGCCTCTATTGCTGACTTCTAGGTTGGGGAAAAGTGCAGTGACATTTTCCTGTGGGATGTGTCACCACCCTCTTCAAGTGAGTGTACTTCCCACTATCCTTGTGGTTATGCTGGCATTGGGTTTGAGAGATAAGTATGAGAACAATCAATTTTACTACAAAAAGTAGGATTGAAAAAAAGGGAATTACTTTGCCACCAAACAAAAGAATAAACAAACACTATGCATTGACCTCTTTGGTCTTAAACTTAAGGCAAGACAAACAACAGTCAAGACTAAAAATGAAGGACAGACAGTCACTGATCTCCTCAAAGTGGGCGCAAAATGGGCTGAAAATAGTTTTATGATATACTCACCTGTTCAAATATCAGGAAGTCCTATCACCTCCCCACATAGACAGGAAAAGGTGTGTAAAAATGAACAGATATAGTACAAAGGACTGAAGTCACTTAGGACAATCTTGCTGCCTTTCAGGGTATGGAGGCAAGGTTTGCACCCTGCTCTTCATTTTTTTCCCTTATTCTTATGATATGGTGATGTTCTGTGCCAAATGGGGATACAGCACTTTAGGAGTAAAATCAATATTTTCAAACATTGATAGTTCAGTATACATATCATTCCATGGACAAACACCGTGTGTGTTTTAGCATGGTACTACAAAATTCTTCATTATTTTCTGGAAAACAAGATTGATATATACACTTTCAAGTGTTATAAAGGACGCTGTTCGCTGTTTGTGGCATGAAGACTCATGCCATTCAAAATTATAACTCCCTAAGGAATTGGAAAGCTGTTTTTGAACTGAAAATTAAAAAAGTAAACTGGAGACAAAAAAGAAAATAAAAAGGTTAGCTCTGATCTGCTGCTGCCTTCATACAAAGACAAGACAGCAAATGCCTAAGTGGACCAAGTGTCTTGGATTTTGTTTATTGAAAAATAAGTGCACTCTTCTATCCAAAACACCTTCTTGATAAATGAAATTGTTTTGTTTTCCCTTAAAAATCAAGAGAAATGCATAAAATGCCATGTAATCCAGAATATTACAATATCAGATTGTTTAAATCAGCTCTCAGAAGAAAACACACACACACACACACACACACACAAACAGTGATAAGATCATTTTCAGTTTTCTTATGACCTATTCGGCAATTCTTGAGTTGGCTTTTGATCATAGCATTTCTATTTTTTTTCTGGTGTGTGTGTGTGTGTGTGTGTTTGTGTGTGTGTGTGTGTGTGTGTGTGTGTGTGTGTGTAATTCTCAAATATGACAGCGCATCATAACAAAGTTGAGAAAAAATATGCACACCTAATTCTTGTCACAGTCAGTAGTGTTGTAGAATTCAGTAACAAGAGTCGCTGTATATGACCAGTTGTTGAATTCACCAACAACATTTATTGTACATGGAGAACTGTACATGGAGAATTGTTGAATTTATTACATTATAAAATTGGAGCAAGGCACTGGATTGTTAGTCTGCCTTTTACAGTGACAGTTTTGTGACTTAAAGGTCAGTTTAAATGATATGTACTCTTATTGTCCCGAGGCAGAAGGTGGCAGGAGTCAGAATCCACTACTCAGATCTTTACTGTGAAGCTCACAGACCTGGGGCCTTCTTTGCAGATACGAACTAGTTCATAGCGAAAAAAAAGTTCATAGCAGTGAAAAATGCATTTCATGACGACTATGTAGAGAGATTTTGTTCATAAATAAATTCGTAACTTTAGTGGTGTTACCCCCCACCCTAATTCTGTTCGTAGCTACACTGACAGCACAGCCGCTCAGCTTTATCAGCACCCAAATTGTTTGTGTGGAGGGTGTGAGTATATTTAAGGTGTGTGTGTGAGCCACGAACTTCACAGAAAAAAAAAAAGAGGAGGCTGACCGCATGTGCATGTGAGAAGTTCGTGATGGTCAAGTCTCTCTCTCTCTCTGTGTCTCTGTATGTGTGTGTGAGTCTCTCTCACTCTCTCTGTGCAACCTAGCCCCTCCCAATCACCCCTGTACTGTCATCAGTGATCTTCATGACAATACTGCCTTCCACCCACATTACAGCTATTGTTTGCCTTGTGATTTTATGTAAATGGCAGATTTCAAGAAGTTATTGGGTGTGTGTGTGTGTGTGTGTGTGTGTGTGTGCGCGCGCGCCTGCAAGCATGTGTGAAGTTTGTGAAGGTAAGCTCCTATATGGCTCCTTCTTTCTGTGTGTGCGACCTAACCCCTTTCCAATCTCTGTTTTCGTGTTACAAATGTTATCATTGCCTGTGTTTGCATGTGGGGGAAAGGGCAGCAAAAGAGGGTACAACAGTGCATGAAGGGGTTTAGGGTGTTGGGTCAGCAGGATGCGTCCGTGCATGTGTGTGTGTGTGTGTGTGTGTGCGTGTATGTGTGTGTGTGTGCGTGCATGCGTTTGCAGGTATAATAAGACAAATAATTGGTGTATAACTTATGAACAGCTATAAATCTAACCTTGCCACTTTCGAAAGATTTTTATTTTTTTTTCACAGATGTGTATTGACGTTGCACATGATATTACAAAATGGTCTTACAGCCATTGCCCAAAACAAGCTGCAGTAGAATCGTGGCAACATACTTTGTTACTCTTTCTCCAAAGCTTGTAAAATTAGATGTGCTGTCCCAAACACGCAGAATACAAAATTTTAGTTTATCATCTACTTGTGCAATGTGTAAAAAGAAAGCTCTTGACAGCTGTAAACTCTACACTCAGTTTGTTTTCACCTCGTACTGAACTACGTAAGTCTAGAATTTGGAATTATTGTGTCAAAAATCATAATAGAAGCTGAACTGCAACCAAATCTTTAGGAAATTAAAATAAATTCCAGGAAGAGAAATATCAGAGTTGGGTTTTTCTCAAATTTTTTCACAGACTGAGATGTGCAAAATTTGGAGCATTTGGACAAAAGTAAGCAAATTTGGAGCATTTGGACAAAAGTAAGTAGAGAATGTCCCAGAAGCGTTCCCCAATTCACATACACAAACCTACACACACACACACACGCACGCACGCACACACACCATCATCTCACATATTCATGAACCGTTTATAATCATTTATAATCTAGAAATGGTACCAGTGAAGAACATAAAAATAAGGATAGGAGTGAAAGAATTCAATAGAAATAAAGATATTACAATACATTTGAAACTTATTTCGACTCTCTCTCTCTCTCTCCCATTCCCCCCCCCCCACCCCCACCTCATACTATCAATGACTTTCTTCACGTTTACAACACACACACACACATACATATATACACACACACAGACACACACACATATATATATTCAGAGAGAGAGAGCTATTTACGACTTGTGGTCGGCTGGGCTAGAAAGAATATGAACTCTCTCTCTCTCTCACATACCCCCCCCCCCCCCCCCCCCCCCCCCGTCTCTCCCTTCCTCCCCAAGTTTGCCTTTTTCTCAGCTGTCCCTTCTCCATCCTTTTATTCATTCTTATTTTTCTATTTCTTTCTGTCCCTCCTACCCCTCCTTTTCCCCTCCACCACATCTCTCTCTAAAGGAATGTGAGAGTCTACTGACCCCATCTGCTTCCTTACCAGTCATGAACACTGATCCTTCCTGGCAGGAAGGATTGGCACCAACTTTGTTTATAACATGCTCTGAGACAGGATAAACCACTATACTAACTTGTCCTTAGAAACAAAAAGTCAGAAACCTTGTAGGCATGAAGATTGCAGAGCATGATCATGGGAACAGTCACTAAGACAACATAGGAAAGAAATCAAATGAAAATGCTTGAATACAAAAATGAGTGAGTGTGTGTGTGTGTGTGTGTGTGTGTGTGTTTCACAAATTAACTGAATACAAATGCAGACTAATTATTAAGTTTTACTCCTAACTATACGCAATTGGTATTTTATTTGTGGTATAAAATTCGTTGCTGCCAGTCTCCGCCATTTCCGTCGCATGTGTTCGGTAATTTCCGAAAGAAGCGGGAAATCACGTGCCTCTGACCAATGTAGCAAAGAACACCTTCGCAGGTGTGTCGTGAAACCGGTGTAACTGATTTACGAAACAGTTCTTTGCTGCCTGGATTTTGGGCTTACGAACTATGTTACGAAGACAGTTACAAGGAAGGGCTACGAACGCGACATAGACCCAGCCCCTGATCTTTCCAGGTGACACTGAGCTATGGACTGTTCAGATTCATAGTATTTTTAGAGATGGATTGGTAAATTTAATAATTATGACATGTTGTTGACAGCCACCACCATCCATCCCTTTGCTCTGCCTTTCCTTTCTCTGTGTCTCTCCCTCTCTAATGTCTAATTAGTTTTCATGTCATTTTCTGACTCCAGTTTTAAACCTCCTCTCTCACCCTCCCCTCCAACCCCTAGGTCTGTCTGCCCATGTCTGTTTCAACTCATGTGCCACCTGCATGGGCATGGCTTAACTGACAAATCCCCCTGTGGAATTTTGATGTCATAAACACCATTCAACACATGTCAACATCCCCTCATCCTTCCCCACTCTATCTTACGCTACAGATAAAGTCGCTGCAATGCTCCCTTGTATGTCCTGTCTGCAAGTTATGTGATTCTCTTGGACTTGACCACACACTTCACATCAGAAAGAACAGCGATGCTCGACTGACTCTCTCATGCATCACTCACTCTGCACATGACTCACATGGCAGACCACATAACTTCACACTTTTGGTGTTAAAGGCTGAAGACTTTCAACTTCTGAGACTGTCATGTTTGATCCAAACTGCATTATTTTTTACACTGCACATGCTGAGAAGTCCCTGTTTCCTTTCGAACAAGATGACTCAACCCTCTCTCATCATTCAAAATGTAATTGGTTATCATGTTCCTTTGACAACCAGTCACGTCAGACACCAGAAACATGATGTGTGGCTCAAGTTTTCAAAAGGACATTACCAGCCAAACACCATAGACTCACCACAGGTCAAAAGACTGTCCTTTACAATATGTAAAAACATGATGCCTGTCTGTGCCAAAGTTTATTTCCTGAACAATTCTGAGATCCCGAGTCAAGCTGGACTGATAACCCAGAAGTAATATCCTATAACCCTATTACAACCATGACAACTGGCCCAGGACAGGAACAAAAATCCACGGTACAACATAGCTAAGTGGACAACCAGTAAACCAACAGGCAACTGGTGGTGGCAACAAACATAAGTTTTTGCACATGCACTTCGATTCAAACTCAGATGAATGAAACAATCCATGCCCTCTCTTTCTGACGAGATAACGCGAAAACAGGCCAACCATCTGAGGCTCAGACTGTTTATATTTCAATTTTGTATAAAAAAAAACGTTCTGTGTGTGAAACTGCACTTGTGTCAGTCTATTTGTAATTCATACATCATTTCATTTTTGACCTTATTTTCAAATTCTGTCACTCTGAGCACAAACACTTTAAGAGCATAATCCTAAAGTAAATTACACTTCAGCCATACACGAGTAGTCTTAACAATTTTGAAAAAAAAAGAAATCTTTCGATGACTACCATTGAAATGCTGCTCCTTCCACTATTAGCAAGAGAGAGGGTGGTGATGAATTATTACTAAGAATCACTGGAATTTCGATAGAGAACACACCCTAAGTCCATCCCCTACAGGACCACACATTCAAGCTCTACTTGTCACAGGAAATAAACTTATTTTCAGAGAAGAATTTGTTTAATTTCATACTTGCAGTAATTTCAAGTGATGCTTGCTGACTTTAGTACTAACAGTCACTGTGTCACTGTAAGTGGTGGACTGCCAAACTTTGTACTCACTATTATTACGTATAACAGATACTTAATCTCTTATGACTGTATCCCGCTGCATTTCACAAATCTACCTACCTGGCACAAAGTCCTTGTCCATCTCGGTGAGGTCGGAAATGGAGAGAGGCATGCCCGCCAGCTGTTTCCAGTGGGTTCAGCCACACTCAAACTGAGAGGGCTGCCGCTGCGTATGGCAATGCCCATCAGTATACCTGCAATGGAAGCACACCTCGTATGCTGAAAAGTTTTCTTATATCTCATTGATAAGAATGCCCCCCGCCTGGCTTAAGGCTGTGTCAGGCCAATTGACATAGGTTAGAACACCAAGACTACATCAAAATGGGGAGTTTGTATTATACTCCCTGTTTGGCTAGTATACTTACCATGTCAGACTGTAGCATTCAATTGCAGTTAGTTAGCTCTGACAGGCCGAATTTTTTGTGGCTAATGCAGTAATAAGACTATCACGTGACACCCACCCTACTTCCGCCAAGGAAGAAAGCAGGTGCCAACTTCCTGTTCCTCATTCAGCATGGCATATGTGCAAGGTAACCCCGAGAACCATAGTGCTAGAGGGGAAGATAGGGTGGGCATTAGAGTCTGACATGGTAAGTATACTAGCCAAACAGGGAGTATATAATACAAACTCCCCATTTTGGCGTCATCTACTTTACTATGTCAGACCACAGCAGAATTAAAGGAATTGGAGAAGGGCCGAGTGCCCTTATGGTTCTTGGGGTTAGAAGTGGAATTGATATGGCTGTGTTAGCTGCAACAAAAGAAATCCCTTTAGAACCATCAGCCAATGGTCATACAGATATCCCTTAAATGAAAAAGTTTATGGAGGGATTTTCTGAACGCCAGTAGGCTGTCTCCAGGAGGTGGTGCAAGGGGACAGAGCGCTGAAACGCTGCGGAAGTGGCCAGCACTTTGACCTCATGGGCCCGAAATGGTACGATGGGGAGATCCTATATGCCTGGGCATAAGCAGTTCTGACCGTCTTGGAAAGTCACCTAGAGATAGTGCCAGCAGAGATATTTTTATGATGATTGGGGGTGATGGAATGAGGAGACGCCTTTGGGAGGAGCGCCTGGGGCGCGAGTGTTCCCAGTGGTATCTCAGACACCTAGAAGGGCACAGGTCCATGTTCCCCTGCTTTCCCCTTTTCCCAAAGACATCAGCGAGTGAGCGGATGGTGAGGGAGGGAGAGGCTGTGCCTGGTTCCTGATTCTTAGCTAAGAATTCGGGAAGAAACTTGAGACAGAACCGTCCCTGTGGAAGGCAATGTCTCTGGGGTCCCCACTTAGGAATTTTCTGTGAGCGTCAAGGACAATGAAGAGGTCCCCATGGGGGACCCGCCTAGGGGACTGTGACTCATGTAGAGCTACCCCCTTAGAATCTCTCTGAGAAGGGAGTCATTCTCAAAAGGGAGGCCGCCGAGTTGGCGAATAGTGGTACAGATAGCTGACCTGTAGCCCAAATGGAGCTAGCAGAGAGCTTTAGGCAGGATAGGAAGTTGCCTAACTGGGATACTGGAAGGACAATCATGGGGAACAGAGTTATCCGAGCACCAGGAGACCCATTGCACCCAGCGGTAATCATAGAGAGACTCAGTGTTGGCTCTGCAAGAGGCCATAGCTAAGTCCCGAAGGTCTTGCAAGGCCCCTGCCACAGAGAGTATGTCTAGGATGGACTGGGATCTGTCCAACTGGGAGGGAGGGGCAGATGTTCGCAACTGGGCTGGCACAGAAGCCAGGTGTGCAGGGTGAGCATCTGGGGTTGGAGTGGGGGCGACCCGAGCGATGCTGTCTGAACATGTCCAAACATGTACCCAGCTGGAGAGGGGAAACATGGGAGAGAGACTTGAGGTCTGGGAGCCCGGACAGGGTTGGCCACCATGGGGCGATGAGGATGAGCCTGGGTCTTTCCAGTCTTGCTTTCCTGATCACTTTGTGGAGGACTGGGAATGAAGGGAAGGCGTATGCTATGAGGCCCGACCAGGGAGGGGAGAGAGTGTCGATTGTATACGTTTAGGAGTCAGGGACGGGAGAGACATATACTGGAAGACAGAGGTTGAATCAGGTGGCAGAGAGGTCGATCATGGGCCTGACCCAATGTTTCCACACCGAGAGGAGGGTAGCCTGCTGAGGGTCCATTCTGAGTGGAGGAGGGACTTAGACTGACTGAGGTAGTCCGCTAGGATATTGAGGGTTCCCGCTATGTGGCTCATGTGGAGAGGTATTCCCGAGTGGCAGCGGAGGAGGGGCCTCTGTTCTGAGAGACTGAGGGAGCGAGCGTCCCCCCCCCCCCCCCCCCCCCCCCCCCCCCCATAACATGCCACCGAAGTGTCTGCGAACATGAGAACAAGTTGGTCAGAGACCTGGAGTTCGAAGTGGAGAAGGGCAAGCCTGACTGCTTCCAATTCCAGGACATTGATGTGGGGATGAGCTGTCTCTGAACCCCACACTCTGGAGGCATGAAGGGTCTCCAAGTGGGCGCCCCAGCCCGTGTTGGAAGTGTCTGTATAGAGTTCCAGAGGTTGGGTTGGAAGGGAGATGGGAACCCCAGGAGTAGGGTAGAAGGGCCGAGCCACTCGTCCGTGGCCAATTGGAACCAAGGGCCCAGGGGAGTGGACTGATCCCAGTGGTCGGAGGTTTGAGACCACTGACGACGGAACTCCCTTTGAAGTTGGCGCTTGGGGACCATGCCTAGGGGATGAGGGGACGAGAGGGACTTCATCATCCTTAGGAGGGAGGCAAGGGTTCTGGCAGGGGTGTGGGTGGATAGGCGTAGGCGGGAGAT